>ML780635.1:833671-848621 GCA_009831015.1 Picea engelmannii | reverse complement strand
GTTCGACCACTACCTCAAGGTGTCCCCATGGCTCTAGGTAAAGCCCTCACCAGAATTGAACCTTGTCCAATGGTGAAAAACTCCTTGCTTTCCACCATAAAAAGTTGAAGGACTCCTTGCTTTCCACCATAAAAAGTTGAAGGACATGGGGGTGGGCTTTGATCCACTTATGTGTGCACGGGTCACGATACCATTTATATTATAGTATCTCTGGGTGCAACCACACGTTCGACCACTACCTCAAGGTGTCCCCATGGCTCCAGGTAAAGCCCTCACGAGAATTGAACCTTGCCCAACGGTGAAAATCTCCTTGCTTTCCACCATTGGATCCAACCCCTTTGGACATATTGCACTTGGAAATGCTTTGAATTGCATAAAGTTTTCTCATTTTTTTCCCTTTTAATTATGTTGTACAGTAATTTTAAAATGTTTGTATTTAGTGATCGCTTTGGAATTTGGTTAATATATAATTGATGAAATTACAAAAATATGTTGTTAAAATTTTCATTTTATTTATTTGGATAGATTCAAAGTACCCATTTTAATTTGATATTGCACTTGGGAATGTGTTGAATTGCAGAAAGTTTTCTCATTTTTTTTCTTTTAATTATGCTGTACAGTAAATTTAAAATGTTCGTATTAAGTGATCTCTTTGGAATTCGACCAATATATAATTGGTGAAATCACAAAAATATATTGTTAAAAAATTCATTTTATTTATTTAGATAGATTCAATTTACCCTTTTTAATTTGATATTGCACTTTGAAATGCCTTGAATTGACATTCAAGTCTATGAAGTTTTCTCATTTTTTTCCTTTTAATTATAATTATATGCTGTACAGTATTAAAATTGTTTTTATTTGATTTTAGATTAAATTTCTTTGATTTTTATTTTAAAATTCGTTTTATTTGATTTTAGATTAATTTTTTTTTTTTTTAATTGTTTTTATTTGATTTTAGATTAAATTTCTTTTAAGCGTTATTGATTTATAAAAAGTTGATAGACCACTTTTTAATTAACAGATAAATAAAATAAATTTGAAAAAAAGCATCGACCACTCATTTTGTCAAAGACAAGCCGAAATATGTTGATGAGAGAGATTCTTCTTTCGTCGAATTTTTAAATTCATGGCAGCATTGAATATATTTACAAGACACGTTTCATGGCAGCGTTGAATATATTTACAAGACACGTTTCATGGCAGCGTTGAATATCTTGGTAGTGCCAAGGGGAAGCTAAGTGCAAGGAGTATAAATAGCCCATAGAAATGCTGCGGATATCAGATTGATGTTTCAGGGGGCCGTGACCTACAACCCCCATGGACATGAAGTTCATATCGTGGCTGAGCAGATGTTACAGTTTTTTGTGGACCGGTGGAAGCCAATTTGTGATAGATGTGAGGACGAGAAGAGAAAATTATCTTCGTCGGGCGATATCAGATGGTTCTGAATTCAATCAACAGTTTATATAGATTATATGCTCGATTTAAATATACTGGGCTGAATGTATTAGAAATGTGATTTTTGCCATGGGTTTTGAATAAAGCTTTGCTGGGTGCTTTTAATTCAAAGTGCTTTCATATGGTTTGGGTTTTGTTTGGGGTGTTGGCAGGGAGGTTCATAGGGTGGTATCTTAAGGGGAGGTACCCTCAGCTTGCATTGATTCAAAGATAACATTGCTTTTGTTTAATTCACTCTAAGTTGATCAATTGAAACGTTAGAAGAAATTATGAATTGTCAGAAGAAATTATGAATTATGAGAGAAAAAATACTTTAAATTATGAGTGAAAAAATACTTTAATATCTTAACTTAAATATATTTAAATATTGTTAACTTAAATATATTTAAATATTGTTTGAGAATGTAAGTTTTCACTGTTCAGAATGTTTATAGATACACTGTGTACTTGATTTAGAAATGTGGATTTTTAAAAACCAATTATACAATGTATTCATAAAATACTATTCTTACATAAAAATATAGACTGATTAATCAACAATTTGTTAATCAAAGGATTCCAATATTTGCACCTAATCCTTATCTTGATTGCAGATTCCGTCCATATAACCGTTGATCAACTATAATCAACGGTTGACTTTGCTCCATCCCCGTTCCAAGGACGCAATCTGCAACGGAGTCTACGTCATATTGAAATACCTTCCAACGACCCTGAATATTGACAATTCCTTCGATTCCATTTATGAGGAACGCCTAACCAACCCGTTGGTGACTCCCTGAAGGAGTCAAATTGAGCCCGCCATCGAGCCCGGCCCAAAGCGAAATGCCTTTGCTCAGTCCAGAGCGAGCATACGCCCATTCTATGCTATCGATAGATATCCGTCCAAGCTCGTAACAAGAGTAGAGATAGAAACCTTCGTGGACGGATGATAGTTCAAGCTCTGAGAATAGGTAGGCTGATCTTCCAAACCTAGGGTTGTACAACTGCAGCTAAGGAACACGGGGGATACCCAGCCAACCAAACGGTGGGGTACCGGATTAATAAGTACATGTCAAAGTCTGTCTATAGAGTCGTTGGGTTTACGTATCCTTGCCTAATGTGCTATTTCCTTTTCTTTCGTCCTGTAGTAACAGGACAGTGGATCACCCCATCGTGTATCCCGAATGCGTAGCATGACCAAAGCCGCCCCTAGTGCTGGATAAAAAAACATCTATTTACAAGATGCCCACAGAAAAAGAGGAATGAACGCTATACAGTTTATATCTGAGTAATAAAACAGAGTACATCCATTTCAGAAAACAGAGTATCAGCAGCAGCTTCAGAAAACAGAGTATGCAGCATACATTCATTACAGAAAAACAGAGTATCCAGCCGCTACATTCATTTACAAAACAGAGTCATTTTCAAGAGACGGGAGAAGCTTCACGAATACGCTAACAAGTAGAAGAGTCGAGATACATAGAAGAATGTAGAAGGAGGGAAGAATTAAATGCAGTAGTTTGAGAGTTGTTGAGAAATTTATGGCAGGGGAGATTAACAAAATCTGGAGATCCATGTCACCAACACCTAGTACGGTCCTGTCGTGCTAGAATAAAGGATCTTCAACTGCAGTGATGCAGCCCCCCTGGTCTGGTCCTCACGTAGTAGAAACCTTTTGGAGTGGGTTAATTCTGGAGCAATTTTTTCTTTCTAGTTATTTATGCGGCAAGTTTTTCGGCAGTGTGGTTTTAAATTTTTGGTTAATATAGAACTCTGATCGATTTTTTGAGCATCTAGGTTGGTTTAAAATGGGGCAAAACCCCCAGCGAAGACTCCAAAATGTATGGAACTTTGATCCATGGAAAACTTAGGCTACCTCTTGGCTGGATTTAAGCCCATTTTTTTACCTGAAAAATGGGTCTGTTTGTTTCTAGTTACCTTTCCAGCCTAATTGGTAATCATTCAGAGGGTAGTGAAATATAAGCACTGGCTAAAAGTTCTACCTTTTGTGTTTTTTGGTCGGAATCTGGCGATGTAAATTTGGATAAAATCTCTGTTTTCTGTTGTTTAAATTGTATTTCTGAATGCATAAATGGATTCAGCTTACTGAAAAAATCCTCGGGCACTCGGATTATACAAACTTAGCCACTCCTTAGCCACTCAAATCTGCAACCATTCATCATCGGATTTGAACTTATATATATATATATATATTTCAAGCAGTAGTCTAAGTTATACCTTCTGGGGTTTTTTTGGCCACTTTTTCCGTTTGATTTTGCCCGAAATCCGGTGATGAATGGTTGGATCTGCAGATTTGAGTGGCTATGTTTGTATAATCCTAGTGCCCCAGGGATTCTTCAGCGCACTGAATCCATTTATACATTCAAAAAAGTAATTTAAACAACAGAAAATAGAGATTTTGTCTAAATTTACATCGCCAGATTCCAACCAATTCCTACCAAAAAAAACCAAAAAATAGATCGTTTAACAAACAGCCTATATATAAAAGGCACGGAGACTGTATCTATTCCCTCGAGTCTGTCAGACTCTGATTCCCCTTCCAAGTCATCGCCTGCCTTGGACGAACGAATTCTCAGTCAATCATTTCATTACATCTTTCTTTCGCGTAAGAAGAGGTTTGGATTCAATCGTTCGTCTAGGTTTCCTCGTGGCTCTGTGGGCCTCGGAGGGGAGATCGACAGTTTTACGTACTACGGTGTTTGGTCGTTATGTTTCCGTTAGGAAGGAGATCGACAGTGTTACGTACTACGGTGTTTGGTTGTCACGTTTCCGTTAGGAAGGAGATCGATAGTGTTACGTACTACGGTCTTAGGTCGTATGTTTCCGTTAAGAAGGTGGGCTGCAAAATGCATTGGGTGGTCGGTAGGATAGTAAAATATGGTTTTGACAATTTCGAATTCATTTTCAGAATTTCTTGGAAGAATGTTGATGGTCTTTCAATTTTTTTAATTAGAAGAGACAAATCCATGTCATATCGTGGCTGGATCGCAAGAAAGCGCAGAACTTCTGAGAAGGGAGGGAAGCGAAATGACCGCATCGAATGAAAACAGAGATATTAGTGTCGTGCTGTATGGCTCAAATCAAACTGTATGGTACGGCAACCGAAGTAGCTGATCTGGGGGCAGCTGAAGAAGTGGCGGCGTTCACCTCGTGTCTAGGGTTTGGGCGAATATACGTTGCATTGGGGCCGTTTTCGGGTGGGTGGGATATAGAAGGGTACCTCGTCTTATAGCCTAAATATATTGATATCTACTATCATACCCCTAAGCGGGAAAGGAAACGTCAAACCAAATACACGGTATGTATGTTGGAAAAGAAGGTGTTTTTATGTATGTTGGAAAAGAAAGTGTTTTTTCTTAAAATAGAATGTTTTTCCTAAAAAATAATATTGTTTGATATGGTTTAATGATGAAGCCTTGCTCTTTCTTGTGATTAAACATCCAAGGAAACCCTACTTCAACATATCTACAAGACCACTCTCCACAAACATATCACACTGAAATCCATTTGTAATCAATTCTCTCTATATAACTATACTCCTCAGATCTAGGTTAGCAATGACAAACATTTTCAACTTCGCCTCAGAGAGGCAGGCTCGTGGGAAAAAAAGGCCAACTTTCGCTCTCCTCTAAGTGTATCAACATTGAGTTGTCTCTTCCCTTATTCTTTTTTTTGGCGTTAACTTTCCTATATTTTCTTACTTTAATAAGTCAAACCATTTCTACATTTCAGATATTGAAACAAAATACTTTCACATGCCTTTCATTTTTTATATTCAATGCCCACACTTTGATTCTTCTGTATATTGAACCTCTAACAAAACCCTTTATTTAATATCACTTTGTTTATCATAAGGGTTTAGGACCCCTAACATATTATTGAGTGTTACTTTTTCTAACTTTTGATACGTCACATGGTCATTTGTGACAAAATCTTTCCTATTGTATGGGTCGACATGTGTAACTCACTTCTGTGCCAAATGACTTCTCTAACAACATTTGTTTGTGTGCCTTTTAACTTAAGAAAGTTTGACAGAACAAAACCAAGCATTACATATCTTTTGTGAGTTGTGTAATATGCACAAATCTCTCATCAATGTCACTTTTATCGATCGGATTTTGTCAATGAAAAAGCAACACCATCATTTGGAAACAACATAGCTCGTTGTCTCTCATCAACGATTTTCTCTCCATTCCACACCAAAAAGAAGTATATTTTTCTACAATGTACACCTTGAAAGCTTCAAAATATTTTAACTTATTTTCTCTAGCATACTCATGTCTACAATGTTGTTGTAGGATACCTCCCAATGCTCATGAAATGTATGTCAGTAACAACTTATGATTGCATGGGCCTTGTTACCTCAGGCATGCTATTATTTTCCCCTACCAAACAATCATATTTGTTCATATGCCCAACATGATTCATCTTCAATCTATGAACCAAGCATGAATCTCTTGCCCAAAACTTTTGTTCATGAGTTCACATTGCCAAATTTGTTGATGATGTTTATCAATCAAAAACTCTTAGAGTCTCTCGCCATCTTCAACACAATATGTTTCCTACCAATCAACTCTCCACCATTTGACATACATAACTCTTGACAACCTTTATTGTTGTCTAATTGTTGACCCTTGATGATGTTTTGGTCAAACTCGAAAGGCAACTACCATTCAATTAATTTCACTTTTTCATGTCATCAAAGGCACTCATCAAACCACTATCACCAATTTCACTCATTACTATCTCTTGTGTATCTATTCAAAATTTTTTATTTGAAATTTTGTACCAATGATCTCATCAATAGTGTGCATAAAATGCTTCTAACTTTCAATCTTAAGATCTTCAAATATAGAAAAAAAGAAAAAGATATTGAGTAAATAAATTACATAATTCACTTCTCTTTCTTTAACTTATATTAGTTGTATGTGCCTTTACTTATGTGTGACTCGCTAATTCATTACCTATACGAATTGTAACCTTACACACTTGCCTCCTTTGTGCCACAAATTTTGGCCACTAATGTTTTATATACAATATTCACAGGGTGTGACCGTTACTCTAATAAGCTAACACTAATAAAGTATCCCAAAATATTTCAAAGAGACATATGGAATCATGAAACATAGATGTTGTATCTTTGGAAATGTTTCATTATATCTTGAAAGAACATTAACGATCTAATGAAAATTAGATAATTATCACTTGTAATAGTGTAGAACAATCTATGCATTACTCCAGAGAACAATTTGGTAATAAGATACCTATTATGTACTCTTGCAAAACTCTACCTCAATTGCCCTCAAATGCTTAGGATGTAAGATCAAGGAGACTAAGGACATGTTTCACCTACTAAAATCTAGAAGTGGAAAACTGTAACGACCCTGCTTAAATAGATGTATAGGATTATTAATTGTAATTAATTTAATAATCTAACTGTCCTAAAAATTAGCTAAACGATAATTATTTCTTAAATAACTTTAACTAATTAATTATTATTAATTACTTGTTCATGATTGTCAAGGATTTTTTAAGTATTAATTAACTCATTAATTAATAAGGTAAAGAAATAAAAGGAGGATAATAAATTATATTGTTAAATTAAGTTACGTACCCGGAAAGGGATAACATATTAATCACGAGAGGATAAAATGTTAAAGGAAAGGATAAGGGGCATTAACGAGGGGTAGGTAAGGGAGTAAATGCATGAGGTGGTGAAGGAAGGATATGGAGGCGGAGGAAGTTGAGGAAGGGATTATCATTTGGACGGGAGATTTTTGGGAGGGGCTCGGGAATTTTGCAGAGAGTGGAGTTGAGTTTTGGAGTGGGATTGTATAAGTACAGGTACCGGGGTTGCTGGAGGTTTTGGGCACGGGGGCCAGGATATCCATATGATATCCTGGAGCTAGGAAGTTACCTAGTTGGGAGGGTGGAACTAGGTTTTGGTCAGTGTTTACACAGTGCAACAGTGGTCAAGAAGGCAAGCGGACAAACAGAGGGTTATTAGCATCAGACCCGGGTAATTTAATTGTGTATTTGTTTTATTTGCTATAAAATTTTAATAATCGTTGTTAAATCTATATGCGAATATGCTCAATTAAAGGAATTTGATAAATTTTACTATTTTGCTCAATATAAAAGAAATTTGTGAATTTTCTGAAATCAATACTGTTACAATTATGTAATTATTTGATTTTAAATCTATATGGCTACTACACACGGTATCAGAGCTTTTGTTTGAAATCTGGGCCTAAGGGCCAAAACTCCAAGCTCTCACTCCAGCTATGCTTAACCTGCAAACAAAACACAAAATTTTTAAAACAAATATAAAAAAATAAATAAATGCAGTACGAATTGAAAATGCAAAAACAAATTACCAAAGTAAAACATACAACTAGGGTTGTTACAATTACTTGACCCCAATTAGATTTTCTTTAAATTATATTCAATATCAAAGTAATTACAACTTGCTAAAATGAAGCGGAGCTATGTAGTGTGGAGGATTTTAAGAAGGGGAAAGGGAAAACTTTGTGAACTCGTAAACATGAAATTCAGTGCAACCTCTCTTCAGCAAAGACTCTATTATTCTTTTCAAGGAGTTTTTTTTTTTTTTGACACGGGGAGGCCGAGGAAGTGTCCTCGAACTACAAACTACAAGGAAGGAGGAGGAATTAGGGTTGTTTCTCCCTGAGAATCGGTAGGGAAGTGAATCCGTAGGGATATCAGTCCCAACAACCATAAATATTTCATGCCCCAACCTTGTTGAACATGAAATAGCTGGTAATTCTATTTCAATAGTTGGTAATTCTATTTAGTAGAAGCCTTAAAGTCAAGGAGATTGACCGCCCTTCCAGGGCCTTTTGGGCAAAGGCCTAACTTCCTATGGATAGATATGGAGATAATAGTTTCTAAAAGATGGCGAAAACAGGCTTACGCACATCTGTGAAAATAAAATAAAATTTAGGTGGTGTATGTCAATATAGAGGAAGAACGATTTAGTGTGGCAACCTCGTCCGGTCGTGTCAATTTGATCTCCACCTGCCGATCATCTGCTTCTTAGGCTCGTCCCTCGTATGTGAAAGATGTCTCGGAACTTTCACTAGTGGTCCTCACCTCACTCTCTGGCTGATCACCATAAATCTCATTCAATGGCTGCTCAATGGCTTAATAGTAGTGCAGAGTGAACTACAAAGAGTTCTTGTCAGGCTCATCATAAATCTCACAAAAACGAAGATTTTACTCGTATAGGAAATCCTGTACTTGTATGATGTAAAGAATTGAAATTTAATTTTAATAAAATTAATGAAAAAAAAAAATCTACAAAAGAACTGAAAACACCTTTACCTCTTAAAAGTTCAAATATGTACATTGAATACAAAATTTAACAGTTCTGTGGCAAAATTATGCTTTACTGTAAATCCGACATGAGAATGTAGGCCATTGCATGTCGTTAGTTCACACAGGTCACCTTTTACTTATGTACTGAATTTTCACTGGCAAAACACGACGACAAGAAACCACTGTGAAAGCAAACTCTTGCACATGCTCTAGTTAATTTCAATTTATCAGCCATGGCAAAATGGCTATTGTACAAATAGAAAAAAAAGAAAATTGTTAACCACCGTTGAAGCCTCTACCTGGTCTACGAGATTTTATTTATTTATAATTAGTAATTATAACACGACCGTGAACAAAGATTAAGATGCATAAAATGCAGTCTTCCTCCTAAGTCATTCAAAACAACCCAGTCACTGTTAGGATGCAGGAGCACAAAGGAACACGTAAATCAAACATTTTTTTCGTTCAACGCACTAAAGTTTGAATTATGTAAGGATAGAAAAATGAAACCACTGTAAACACATCCGCTATCTGTCAAACACTAACAATAGACTAGTCTTGGGTTCGTTGTTCAAGGGTATTCCCTTTGGGCGTTAGCATCGATGTTGTTTATGCAATAGAGGCAAGAAATGCAGAGCAGATAAGGGTGGACCTGAGACACAGTAGAATCAAACAATGGAAAGAGCAATTCTAGTGGGTTGCATGCAACCTCAACCTTATTCCAACATAACTATTGATAGTTCTAAAGGTCACGGTTTGCAGTCGCAGATGGGAATGAAGCGAAGCTTTTACTTCCAATCAAAATGTTTGTTCTCAAGACGAAAGAGAGGGGTGGGCAGAGCCATGTCAGCCATTTCCACCCTTCTCAATGTCAATGCCAATCCGGAGACGGCCTCGCTCGGCGAAATCACCAAGCCAGATTTCCCCATTCTTAAACAGGAAGTCAATGGTTCAAGGCTGGTATATTTAGATAATGTTGCAACATCACAGAAACCACAATTTGTTATAGATGCAGTAAGAGAATATTATGAGGCCTATAATGCAAATGTGCATCGCGACATTCATTTTTTAATAATTGATTTTTCAATTCAATTCAGAAGAGGAGAACTCACTTCATCGGAGGCTTTTTGGGACTTACCGACACCTGCTCTAGCTGCCTATTGATGCTTCTCAGAATGACAACACAAATATCTTCGTTACCGATTCGATTCGGAGTCGCGCACCTTCTGTACCTTCTGCGACACCTGAGGTCCGCTTCATTTTGATGTGGAGCCTCGATCGTGATGTCCTCGGAAAAAGAAGGGTTTAGCTGCAAAGAGAGGCTGAGAGGGAAACTGTGCGGAGGAGAAGGAGACAGGTTCAAGTTCAGCTCTTCACCTAGGTCTGCCATTTTTTTTTTTTTTTTCAAAATTCACCACAATAAACGAATATCGGTAGCTTGTCTCAATGTTGAACCATTGCTGCGGAGGATTCAGATCGGATTACCAGGAACTTTTTGCATGAGAACAACGATGTAGAAGAAGAGCGAAGGGAACATAGGCTGCATGCAAGCCCCACGTTGCTAACTTGGGAGTCTTGGGGCAAGTGGGCGGCATGCGATCCCCACGTTGCCAATACACGTTTTTTTTTTTTAAATTGGTTTAATTTTAATTTCAGTCGTAAATATTATATTTTAATTATTTATAAAATTTTCTTTTATATATATATATATATATTTAATTAGTTTTAAGTTGAAAAATATATAATATTTTAATCCTGATATAATAATGTTAAATTTTTTTTTTTGAAAACTTCTCTCAAGTCTAATTAAATATCATTTTGGAAATATTATATTATTTGATAAATTAAAAAAAAAAGATCAAATCAAAGATTCAATTAAAGTATAATTATGAAGTTAATAAAGTTAATTAACTTTATTTTATTAAACTAATTAACTTTATTAATTTTATTAAAAGTTATTTAAAATATTAGTTAAGTTTGAGTAATATAGGGTTAAGTATAAAATTTAGAGGTCCAAGGGGTTTTGAACCCAAGACCACCCACCAAAGAACTAGCCTTAAGGAACAACCAAACACCAACGCACCACACGATGTGAATTTTACAAATAATTTCACATATAAATACTTTAATTGTCATACCCAAGACCACCCACCAAGCAAAGCGTCTTAAGAAGAACACTAACGCCGAAAGGTACATAGCACTGGTGAACGCCGAAACGTGGCTGGCAGTTGTGGATAATTATTTAGATGCCGCGGTTTAATCCTATTTAATCATTAAACGTGGTAATTATATAACCTTACAACATTTTTTTTAATGTGATTAGGTAAATGTTAAAAAAAAAAGGTAAACATGTTAACAGATGCCTTGATAAATGCAAGAAAGTTATGAACAATAAATCTGACCCATTGATTTTGGAGGAAGACTGAGAATATGCCAACATATTCAATGCATAGCCATCAGATAATGGTTTAAGGCTAAATAAGATTAAAAGATCATTAATTGTGCCCATTGTCAATAGGTGTACGCCTTTCGGCGTAAATTAATAAACATAAGGTTGGAAGTCACTTTAATCAAGTTGTAAGTGAAAAGTTAAAAAAGGGCTTAGACTAGGACAAGCGGGAAGGAGGCGGCATATGCACTAGGAGAGTAAGCATAGGAAGTGGCAAGTATGGCGCAAGGCTAGCATAGCTACAGGGCAAGGGAACCAATAGTTTTTTTTTTCATAGGTGCGAAGAAATCAAGCTTAGACACTTAATCCTAACCCTAACCTAGCCAATCCCCTAAAGGAGTAATGTCTGTTTACAAACAAGTAAAGAAAACTTATGCCTAACCCTGTTTCTAGTTTAAGTAGCACAAATTTGAAACATCCTCGAACTCACCCTGACAACTTTGGTTGATGCAGGTCAAAGCATACAGGATGGTCAGGACTCGAGGGAGTTGAGGCAGGGGAGCGTCTTCGCAAGCACCGCCAACACCACCAGCACCACCACCGCCATCGCCTGAACTAGCTCTCATACTGTGCTCGTTGGAAGCCATCAACGAGACTTTAAAGGGGCGACAACTGGCAGGGATTGAAGTGGAACCCCCACCGTCTGGAATGGGTAATCCAGAAGCGTCAAGGGATTCAGGGGGAGGACCTCCACCTGAAGACATCATGCGAGAATTGTAGAAGATCAAACTTCCAGAGTTTGTCGGGGGTCGCGCCAGTGAATGCGTGGAAGCATGGTTCGAAGGCATGACAAGGTGTTTTGCCTTAAGGGACTATGCATCCAACTCAAAGGAAAAGATCGCCATTTTTCAGTTAAGAGACAACGCCTTGAACTGGTGGGGCAACCTAGAAAGACAACTGCACCTTACCCCAGACACAGTGTCTTGGGAACTTTTCGAGGAGAGGTTCCGAAGGAAATATCTACCAGCTTACTACGAGGAACAACAGGTAGGGGCATTTCATGCCTTAGTACATGGAAACAGAACTGTAGAAGAATATGAGATCAGATTTATGGTCAAATATGTTTTGTATATGGATAACGACCAACGACAGGAAGAGCGCTTCGTCTATGGATTGAACCCTAAGATAAGAGATATGGTGCGGATGTGGAAACCATCTTCAGTAGCAGAAGCGGTGGAAAATGCACGTTATGCGGAAGGACACATGAACTTAACCGGGGGTACAAGACCGATATTTCTGCATCGTCCTGGATTTGTAGGGAAGGCCCCGAGGACATTTCCTAGGGGAGGGGGCTCAAGGCCACCGCCATATGGTAACAGAGTCGCGCCAAGGACAGTAGCTACAGGGATTTCAATGGCAACGAGTGCAACTTCTCGTTCATCACCAACGGTGCAGACAGGTCCACGACCATCGCAAGGAAAAACTAGTAGGGGCAGGGGTTCCAGGGGAAGGAACTCATTTCAAAGACAGTCACATAATAGTGCACAGTTTCAATCTCGTGTTACCTGTTGGGGGTGCGGAGGACCCCATTACCAGCATGACTGCCCAGAGTTACAATCAAGGTTCGTACATAGAGAAGGAAGGGCACCGATGGGGAGAGCAAGTAGCAGCCACCAGATTTACGCAGCGGTTAATAATCGACAGGCCGAACATCAATCCACGGTGGTGGAGTCATCAAGTATGCTAAATCATATCAATGTTAAGATTTTGTTTGATTCTGGTGTGATAGATAGTTTCATTTCACCATCTGCATTAGAAAAGAGTGGGTTGGCAGCCTACGAGCACGATGACTTTAAACAAGTCAAGATGGCTTCGGGGGAAAAACAAGCGGTAGGACCTAGTGTTGATAATTGTATAGTAGACCTGGGAGTGTGTACTACCAGGTTGAAGGTATACATCACCGCTCTCGGAGCATATGAGCTAATCATTGGAATGGATTGGTTAGCAGCTCATCGAGCTTTGGTAGATTGTTTCACAAAGAGGGTGCTTTGTGTCGATGATGAAGGAAGACCAGTAGAGATCTAGGGTGTACAGAGAAAAGTGTCGTTACACTTTATATCAACTATGAAGGTTAAGCGATTCTTGAGGCAAGGGTGTCGACTTTATGTAGTGGAAGCAGTGAATGAAAGGAAGGGACCCTCATTGGATTAGTACCCGGTATTGTTAGAATTTCAGGATGTTTTTCCAAATGAGTTACCAGGGTTACCTCCTGAGAGAGAGCTTGATTTTACCATTGAGCTAAAACCTAGTGTAGAACCAATATCCAAGACTCCGTATCGGATGACAGCGCTGGAACTTTGTGAATTGCAAATGCAGTTGAAAGAGTTACTGGACTTAGGGCTAATAAGGCCCAGTTTCTCACCTTGGGGCACACCGATAATTTTTGTAAAGAAGAAGGATGGATCCTTACGACTGTGTATAGACTACAGGGATTTGAACCATGTTACAGTGAAAAATAGGTACCCGATGCCGCGAATAGATGACCTCTTCGATCAGATGAAAGGAGCAACAGTATTCTCAAAGATCGATTTGCGATTAGGGTATCATCAGTTAAGGATTAAGGAAGGTGATATCCCAAAAACTGCCTTTCGAACTCGGTTTGGACATTATGAGTTTGTTGTAGTACCTTTCGGATTGACCAATGCGCCAGCAGTATTCATGAGCCTCATGAACGGAGTATTCCAGAAGTACTTAGACCGTTTTGTACAAGTCTTTTTAGATGACATCCTTATCTATTCCAAGAATGAAAGAGAACACGAGGAACACTTGCGAATAGTGTTGTCCTGCCTTAGAGAGAACAAATTATATGGGAAGCTGTCAAAGTGTTCCTTCTTCCATAAAGAGATCCACTATTTATGTCATATCATTTTTGGCAAAGGAATCTCTGTGGACCCAGAAAAGGTAAAGGCCATTATGGAGTGGCCAGTGCCGAAAAATGCCCATGAGGTGAGAAGCTTCATGGGGCTAGCAGGTTATTACTGGAGATTTGTAGAAGGATTCTAAAAAATAGCGAAACCCATCACCACCTTGCAGCGTAAGGGAGTCAGGTATGAATGGACATAAGAGTGTGATAGTGCATTCATTGAGCTTAAGAGGTTACTAACTAGTGTGCCAATTCTACGAGTGTCAGATATGGAAAAGGACTTCACGGTCTGCACGGATGCCTCGAAGCAAGGGTTGGGAGCCGTGTTGATGCAGGATGGAGGAGTGATAGCTTATGCGTCAAGGAAGTTGAAGAAACACGAAGTGTTATACGCGACTCATGATTTAGAGTTGGCAGTTGTAATGCTAGCTCTAAAAATTTGGAGGCACTATCTTGTGGGGCGAAACTTTGAGCTCAAAACGGACCATCAAAGTTTAAAGCATCTCTTCACTCAAAGAGATCTAAATGTTAGGCAAAGGCGATGGAGTGAATTTATGAGTGAGTACGATTTTGGTATATCGTACATCAAGGGAAAGGAAAATGTGGTCGCAAATGCCTTGAGTAGGAGACCACGTATCTTCTCCTTGGTAACCTTAAAGGTCAATCTGAGGGAACACGTGTTGACACAACTCCCAAGAGACAGTTGGTATTTAAAGGTTACTTCAAACCTCCAGAGCGGGAGGCAGTTAGACCCAAAGTATGAAGGATATAGTCTGGAAACAGACGGACTGTTAAGATATCGAGGAAGGATGTACATCCCTGAGAATGGGGATATTCGA
>ML780635.1:798046-832375 GCA_009831015.1 Picea engelmannii | reverse complement strand
GCATAGAAATGTATGAGTTTGTGTTATAGACTAATCTACAGGTTATGGCCTATGAAATAGGCAAGGGATAATGATGATGAAAGTGGATATCAGGACCACTAACCGAGAAACATTATGGTATGAATATTGTATGTGAAATTTATATTGGTTTTGATGCATTGCTATGATATGTGGATCAGTGCATGATTTCAGGTGATGACACTGCCCAAAACCGAATAAACGATGACAAAACCTCCAACAACATGGTGCCACTGTGTATTCCATTGTAGGGTGTGGACCCTAGTCCTGTTAGAAGGGGTGGAGGCATTTTCCACTGTGTATCCTCCATTGTAGGGTGTGGACCCTAGTCTTGTTAGGAGGGGTGGAGGCATTTCCCACCGTGTATCCTCCGAAACCTGAAGTCATCGGAGGACGGTGTTAGTTCATGCTCCCCAAGACGTGTGATGATGACTGTCAGATGCCTGCTAGGGAAGCTTGGTCGAGATAGCCACACTTCCGCTTATGGGTTCTATTTGGAGTTAGGTCAATATAGTTGACGCTCCAAGATAGTCTAGCAGAGGAAGGATAGGAATGGAGATGGAAGTAGGTTAGGGAGGAAGGATGAGTAGTAATAGTTGAGAAGGTATGGAGATCTATCTGGTGGTAGAATTTAATGTTTTCCCTTCAAAAAAAAAAGAAGGAAATATGTATATATGAATATTCATAATTTCATAACTAAACCACAGTTGTTTAAAATAACATTGTTGAACCAGATAATAGTAATTAAAGGATTTCTCAAACAATTGATTGGTTGTTGTCTTTTATAAAAGACTAGTCTTGCTGATTGGATTGGATGGATACATAAATTACTAAAGGATGACAGTTTTGATTATTAGTACATGCACGAGATTTGCATGTACTAGCTACACATGCATTTCTTGTACATATACACTAGTATGTATGAGTTTTCTTGACTTATTTACTGATAATGTCGGTTACTTGTTATGAATGTGTGAACCATGTTTCTTTTCGTTTGTACCATAAGATACCTTAACTTCGGGACGAAGTTTCCTGAAGGGGAGATGTATGTAACGACCCTTCTTAAATAGATGTATAGGATTATTAATTGTAATTAATTTAATAATCTAACTGTCCTAAAAATTAGCTAAACGATAATTATTTCTTAAATAACTTTAACTAATTAATTATTATTAATTACTTGTTCATGATTGTCAAGGATTAATTAAGTATTAATTAAGTCATTAATTAATAAGGTAAAGAAATAAAAGGAGGATAATAAATTATATTGTTAAATTAAGTTACGTACCCGGAAAGGGATAACTTATTAATCACGAGAGGATAAAATATTAAAGGAAAGGACAAGGGGCATTAACGAGGGGTAGGTAAGGGAGTAAATGCATGAGGCGGTGAAGGAAGGATATGGAGGTGGAGGAAGTTGAGGAAGGGATTATCATTTGGACAGGAGATTTTTGGGAGGGGCTCGGGAATTTTGCAGAGAGGGGAGTTGAGTTTTGGAGTGGGATTGTATCAGTACAGGCACCGGGGTTGCTGGAGGTTTTGGGCACGGGGGCCAGGATATCCGTATGATATCCTGGAGCTAGGAAGTTACCTAGTTGGCAGGGTGGAACTAGGTTTTGGGCAGTGTTTACACAGTGGAGTAGCGGTCAAGAAGGCAAGTGGACAAACAAAGGGTTATTAGCATCAGACCCAAGTAATTTAATTGTGTATTTGTTTTATTTTCTATAAAATTTTAATATTCGTTGTTAAATCTATATGCGAATATGCTCAATTAAAGGAATTTGATAAATTTTACTATTTTGCTCAATATAAAAGAAATTTGTGAATTTTCTGAAATCAATACTATTACAATTATGCAATTATTTGATCTTAAATCTATATGGCTACTACAAAAGCAACATGCTCACATTATAAAACTTATAAAATACCTAAAAGACATCAATGAAAAATTGTCCTTCGAGAAAGTAAAGCCCACTAATTAGAAAGGTCACATACTGCTAGGAAAAAAAAACAATAATGAGAGAAATTGTTGACAAATAAATAAAGTTAATATAGTATTAGTTGTTTGGATGATCTAATTTGAAATTGAAGTGATAGAGAAACTCATTTTGAGAGAAGAAAAAAAAAAGTACACCCTCATTTACAAACCTTGTTAAATTAAAACACAAAATGAGTCATAGACACTAAATTGTCATCCCAAAAGACTAATACAACTTATATGCTTTAAGTTCAATCATTGTTTAAAGCCAATATTTCATTCATATTTAAATGGGTGCACAATAAATAATTAAAATAATTGGCCAAAGGTCGATTTTGATTGATTATATCTAAAGTGAGATTTTAGATTTTAGTGAAATAGTGGGGATTTTTACTATCCCAATTTTTTTCATAACGATGTAAGAGTATCCACCACACTCTTTCTTCGATTTTGATTGATTATATTAAAGTGAGATTTTAGTGAAATAATGGGGATTTTTACTATCCCAAAAATTTGCATAATGATATAAGAGTATCCGCTCCACTCCTTCTTCTTAATATGATATGTACCTTATTTTATATTTAATAGAATCTAACAAGCACTGTTACTAAAAACATATTGTGATTAATTACTAAAGAAAAGAAAACAATAAAAACCATCCAAAGCCGTCTTCAGAACTCTCTGGAAATATGAATAGGCAATATTGAACCATGAATGGTCCACCAAATCATAGTTTCAACCTACCCATTCATAGTTCCAGGTAGAGGTCTGCATGGTGGATTATGTCTGCCATCAACAAGTGGTTAGGTTAGCCCATGCTTTTATGATACATGCTAGTGATATCTATGTGGGTAGAGGGAAATTATGCTTAGTTATATCACTATTTTGTCTTAAATGACATTTTGAATTTATTGTGGCCAAATTGATTGACAGTGGTGCCAGTCGTTAGCCTGCCTCATGCAATCTCTCTCTTTATCGCAGAATAACCTAGTACCTGTTGCAAATATTTGTGGGCAATCAATGAAATATTATTTCAAATTAAGATATACAGTAACAAAAACATAACATTTGAAAATGGATATGCCAAACACAAGCATTCAACCAATCTTGACATGCAGAGAAAATTTTCTTATCAATTCAAGGAACTCAACAAACATTAAATGTGCAATTTGTTTCCAAATCAATTCATCCAAAAGTATAATATCTACACAGATTCAAAATTGAATTGTTTCCTTCCAAAGAAGCAGTAAAAGATGACACTGGTATGCATTAACTATTTTCCCATGCACTGACCCTCACAAGGAATTGAAGGTGGACATGCAATTTTAGAGAAACTGTTCATAGCCTCTTTTACACAAGATGTAGCTTTTAGTACTTGCACCAAATCTAACATCATCCAAATCATTTAAGACAATTTATTGGTCGATTTCAAAGAGAATAATAAAGTCTGTCTGCCCCTGAGACTAATGAGACAACATGCAACATATGCCTTGCGAGGGAAGCTACAAGTTCAAAGGTATTACTGCAGAGTTAAACTTCAATGCCAAAATAGTGCCATCCTGTGGAATGAAAAGTCATCAAAAAATTCAGTAAGGCTATAAAATGTAATAATATCATCACCTAGATTTCACTTAACAAAGAAAAACACAGGTGATTATAGAGAGAAAGGCAGGAGACTTACTTGTGTTTCAGCAAAAAGCATTTGATTAGCAACAACCAACAACAACCAGGGTATCAACTTGTCCCTGGGGCCATCTAAAGATAGCTCTGTCATTGTGGGAGTATTCCATTAGCCAATAGGATCATAATAGAGTGATTGTATTTATAGTATGTTGAGAGAGAAGAGTACATGAGGAGATGCACATGTTGGATATATGAGCGAGGGTCACTTTTACATGAAGGGGTGAACACAATGGCATTTCACCTGGAGGTCACTGATTACAATAAAAGTGTTACATCCTCTCTCAGCCTCTCACAGAGTCCGCGAGACCCATTTCCATACTTTATGTTCACCCTTTCCATCACCAGTGAAAAATAATCCACTAGGTCCAATCTGAAATGCTCACACCTCGTTTCTTGAGATTACTCTACCTCGTTCTCTATACCTGAGACAAAACATATAAATGTTATTTTACCAAAAAAAGAGCCAATATGAGAAGATTAACATGATTGATGGTTTGCTGACTCACTACACAAATTTCAAAACTAACACTGTGAACTCCATAAATAAGTGCATTAAAGAATTCCTAGTTCCTGGAATATTTTTAAAATAGGTAGAAAAAGAACCTGAAATAGCCCAGAGGAATTCGAGAATGCAACCTGCTGCCATTCTTAGGAAAAACAAAAAAATCATTTCTAACTTCTAATATTTTAGTGGGTGTTCTCCTATTTTATCAACATATTTTGATGCTTTTGCAAAGTGTAGGGTTCACAATGAGTGACCATTGAAATATTGAACAACTCCCCCATTGTAAGATAGAACTAGAGAATTGAAAAGGAAGCAAAATCAAGGATTAAGATATGTTCCCTTCTTCCCTGAGAGATTTTTGAAATACCCATTTAAGGAATTCTTAACTTTTTACTGCCACGGATGACTAGGAATTTGGAATTTGCATGTATGAAATACTAAAAGAATACTGTGAAGTATGCAGAAAAACCTCCAACCAACAACATGAACTTGAGAACAAGTTTACTTATGATGGCAGGATGTAAAGGCACACACTATTATCATTGCAGGAACAAAGCAGAACACGCTTAGCTTGTTCATTATTCATTCCACACAGCGCAAGAACACCCTGTGAGAGGGGAAACAAAATAAATAAACTTCACTTAATTCTGAGAAAAGAAACATAAACCTTGCATTATCTAGTGACTGGATAGGACTATTTGATTCAATTCTTTCAAGGCACGTTGTTGAATGAGGCATCTTAGAGGCAACGATCCTTGGTTTCCACAAAGTATTTTGGTGTGGCACCCCACATATATTTCAAAATAAGCAAACAAATTCTTAGGTAAGTTGATGGCATGATTTGATGAGAGTTTAAACTGACAACTTACGACTAACCAGATGATATGCCTTGATTGTTTCCAAACCACCAATGTATGTTTTATGTTTGTTCTCTAAGACTCATTCAACTAATTTTGTGACATTACTCCAAAGCACCAACACACAATTTGTCCATGGTTTCTTTACACTGTAGTTTATAAATAGACATAGGCTAATTCCAAGACATTACTCCAAAGCATCAACACACAGTTAATCCATGGTTTCTTTACACTGTTGTTTATAAATAGACATAATCTTTTACTCTGATTAACTTGATAATTATTTATATTTCAGACCATATGAATTCAACTAAAAAAATTCAAAAAACTACTCTCAGATTAACAAAGCTATCGCACTGATGGAGACTATTGTTGATAAAAAATACCAAACCAATCACCCTCTATAATACAAATCATGGCAAACAATAAGCATCGGGCATTTAATGCGTTTCTAGGTTAAGCCAAAAAAAACTCTTTATAAATCACCACTATGTAATTAATTTAGCTTCAACAGTTATACACATGCTTGGAGTTATAAGAAAAAAAAACTCTTTATAAATCACCACTTTGTAATTAATTTAGCTTCAACAGTTATACACATGCTTGCATAGACTGGCTTGCCTCTAATAAACCATTCTCTCAAAACTCCTAAATTATCTTTCCCATAACTACAAATCAGAAATATCTTATCACATTTATAAGGAAAATAAAAATACTTACTATGAATAGTAAGGGAAGTCAAATATAAAAGCCATTGAATAGTAAGGGAAATCAAATATAAAATCCATTGATTATGAAATACCAAAATAGTAAGGACAGTGAAATATAAAAACCATTGATTGTGAAATACCAGAATACAAATCTTGAGTTCGCGACCCATTTAACTCATTTTGGATACTGAGTCTCTCAAAAGACTATAAAATAATAACGAATTAAAAGAGTAGAACTAATATAAGAACCAAAATTCAAATACTAAAGGATTTAAAAAAGAATTCACGAAAAGTTTGAAACAATAAAGAATGGTTACAAAGACACTGTACAAGCGTAATAAATTAAAGCAACTAAAATTATTCTCTCAATTGTTCTGAGAATTTGAAATCGAAGAAAGAATCCATGAAAGGTCTCAAAGGTCTGAAGCAAAAAAGAATTCTTACAAAGACAACCTACTTCCAGAAGCGAAATTTGAAAATGTCCATGTTCTCGAGCTTTGTTTCTTTACTGTCTTGAGTTTCACCATTGAAATTTATATTTGGTCACTTCATTTACTATATTTGTTATCGGATTCAGAATCCTGTTGATAATTAATATGTTTTTTGAAGGGATGAGGCCAGGTGTTTGATAACACCTGTCATGGAGAGTGCATGGATAACAAGTGGCATAAATGTATGGAGAGGAAGTGGCAAAAAACAATGTTACGAATGGAGGGTGGATAGTATGGGACCTTGCATGAGGCCCACGTGCCTCCTACTCCATCAAATAAAAAAACAATTAAACAAGAAAACCTTACCTCATCTCTCTTCCATCTCCTTGTGCCACTTCGCCTAGCTCTGACCTTTCTCTTCCACTTTGCACAAGCAAGGGTGTGCAAAGCTTCCTATTCAAGCCACTGGCCCATAATTTTTCTCCCTTATAGCTTGTCAGTAAATGCACTTACGTATCCTCTTGCCACTTTGCTACCCCATTCTCCTCCACAAAAGTAAATTTCAGATTCATAATGAGTACGAAAGCATAGGAGGTGATGCAGGATCAATAGGTTTATAGAAGAGTTCGAGTGATCCAACTAGATTTTTGGCTATAATAATATACTGGGTGGAATCACATGATTTTGACATTCTGAGTATCAATAAATCATCGCTAGGAATATCCATGGGTAGGAATATACTTCTGTTAATTTTTGCAACTTGGTGCTTATTGTTTTCCACGAATCACGGGGTTTCGACCTTCATTATTGTTGTGTCAGTTCATCTCACAACAATCACAAGAATCTAATGGGAGATTGGGATGATGGTCACTTGCAACAACATGACACAGACGAGGTTGTCTATGGAGGGTTCGCAACAATGCCACATAGGAGTTGCCTGAGGTTCCTCGAGTTGTTTTCTTTCTATCCTTTCTTCTTTTTTTGTTTCTTGTTGGTTGTGGTTATAGGTTGAAGTTTGTGCTTAGGAGGAAATAATTCCTTTTGGCTATTCTCAATTATTATATAGACTCCTTAAAGTTACTTCATCCACACAAATTTGAGTTCAGCAACAACCATGGCCACTAGAGAATGAATTTGTTTCACATGTTAATGGTATGGTCATTGGTGAAATTTTTTAGCGAATGAATGGCATGATTCTCACAGATAAATAGCGACATTTTCGTGAAAGGATACAATTGCTTAAAGGAAGTGTCTATCGCAATTTCTAGCTGCACATTAGCAACATGAGGGAAATAATATGTATACTATTGGGGCAGCATATGGCATCACCTCATTGGTTTAAAATAATATTCTTAGAACAAGCCGAATCAAGCTCCTACAACCCAAAATGAGGACACTTCCAAATAACCATAAAAAATTGAAACCCTTCAACCCTTATGTGAGAAAAAGCTTCAAATAGGCATACCTATAATCACTTGAACTTCCAACTGTGATAAAAAATGAAAGGTGGTCTAAACGGACATCGACTTCTAAGAGGCGGACTCCAGGATAATTTTTGTGGAGGCCTCCCATGGATGCTAGGGATCGAACTATGACCACCACTCGACATTTCCGTTGAGAAAACAAAAGAGCCAATGTGGGGTTATCTGATATTGCTAAAGTCTTGTAGTAGCGTACGGGTGAAGGCAAGAATCAACATTGAGGTAGTGAATGACAATCACACATGGAAGATTAACAAAACATGTGTACTGTTGCAAATGGCTATGGACAGACGATGAAAAGTCGAGAGAGAACTCCCCCTAAAAGAACGTGTTCAACATAATTATACCTAGATAGTTTGGTGCCCACAATTCATGTTTTAGAATGCGAACACATGGGTTTGATCATTTCATGTCATACATGATCTTGGCTAAACGTTCTATCTTTTGGGTTTTCTGTCAGGAATTGGCCGAAATCGGGTGATGTAAATTTGGACAAAATCTCTATTTTTTGTTGTTTAAATTTCTTTTCTGAATGCATAAATGGATCCGGCATGCTAAAAACCCCCTAGGGCACTCTGATTATACAAACTTAACCACTCAAATTTGCAAATCCAAGCATTCATCACCGTTGGTCAAAATCAAACGGAAAAAGTGGCCAGAAAACCCCCAAAAGGTAGAACGTTTAGATTACTGCCTACTTAATTACCCTTTGAACCTGCCAAAGTGTTTTGGCTTATTCTATTTTTTTATTTTTGAATCCTAAGAATATATATTTACATGTGATTAAGTGTAGATTTTCTAAATATTTTTATATAATTTTGGTAATTATTATTGGAAGCTACAAGTTAATTGTTCACTAAATATTAATTTTACATTGTTCAAATCATGTTTTTGAATGCATAAATTCATCTAGTGGTATCAATATGTTAGAGATAATTCTTCATTAATGCTTCATACTAAAGTTTGGGGATTAGTTTCAAGACAATGCTTCATTAATGCTTCATACTAAAGTTTGTAGGAGATTGTTGAGATATTCTCTTATCCTATATCTCCATGTTTGGAGTTAGTTGGATCTCACTCCAACTATATATACTTGTTGTATCTTGATGTGTTAAGGATAATACAAATTATCATTTGTTTGTTTATGTGATATGGCTGCTCTCCATATTCTCAATTTGGTATCAGAGCAAGGACAACCCTGACTCTCTCACGAGAGGGGCTGGAATATGAGAAAAATTGAGAGTTAATTCTTTGTACATAGGTAGCTTAAGAGAGTGAAGTGTTTGTTTTTTATTGTTTTCTGTGTGTATTATTTCGCTACCCAGATTCTCTTCGAGAAATCACTGCATCCATGAGATACCTGCTGGTGGATTGGAAGGGAGACACTATGTTGGCAGATTGAAGAAAGAAATTGTTGCTCACGTGAAATTGCTGCCTAAAATCATTCTCTTTATAAAAGCTCACGTAAAAGAGTGGCACATTGTCACTGCAGCAGAAAGTAGATCCGTTGAAATTGTCCATAGCCTCATATGCCTTCTCATTTCCATTCTCAAGGAAACTTATTAGCAATGCTGAGGGAAAATTAAATTTGCTAGGTTAAAAATAAGAAAGAAATAAATTTTCTGATTAATGGAAAATCACTTAGGAATTACATTACTGTTGAGGTTAGAAAAATTAATGAGATGGAGCTGCTCACTATGTGTGTTTGAGTGCTACACATCATTTGTTGAAGAGTGTTGTGTGAAAATTATTTGTTAAGGAAACAAAATGGATTTGTGGTTCAAATCGAAGAGAAGAAGAGTCGTGTAAATCTGCCACAGTGTTTTCTGTTGCACTTTCCTCTGTTTGAAGACAACGATCATCATATCGAAGTTCCATACCTTAGTAGCCTATGATGAATGTGGTAGCAATATTGGCAGGAGCATCGGTAGCTAATGACACTAACGAGATTTGCAGGACATGCATCAAAGCCATGGTGGACAGAGCATATCTTATAAAAATATAAAATAGTTGTGGGTTTTCTATTTCATATTGTAGTGTGTATTACTTGTGTATATTAGTATATGATTATGAAGAAGGCCAATTATTGAGTAGACTATCATAATTCAAATTGGTGGTTCTCCACATCATGAGAACATATTTCTAATTTAATTATGTCTAAGTTTGTTCTATACTGATGTGACCCGTCATGCTCCGGAAGCATTAATTACATGTTAATTTTATGTAAGGGCAAGTTGTGACACTGACTACTGAAGAAATTTAGTATTCAGATCATTCTCCTATATATTGCGGATAACTGAAAGTGAAATATTCTCAGATGGAAGTGTATCCATAGGATGGTTTAGTATCAAGATCGTCCTTCGGGAGGTTGAGAAGCGTTAGTTCTACAAGAACGTCAAAGATGGTAAAAAACATTTATATTTAAAATGAGTTGAATGGTAAGCTTGAAGATGAGGAAGAGAGAGAGCACAATCTAGAGGCATCAGAGTGGGTATAGGCGTTGATGAAGACCATGCTAGACAAAGTTAAAGTGTTGTAACTCTAAGTTACGTATCGTAACTGTGATTTCATTATTGTACAGTTTTTTGAATGTAGGCATTAAAGCGGGGTGTTAGAGATAATGCTTCATTAATGTTGCATACTAAAGTTTGGGGATTAGTTTGAGGATTTGTAGGAGACTGTTGAGATATTCTCTCAACCTACATCTCCATATTTGGAGTTAGTTGGATCTCACTCCAACTATATATACGTGTTGTATCTTGATGTGTTAAGGGTAATACAAATTATCATTTGTGTTTTTATGTGATATGGCTGCTCTCCATATTCTCAATTCAGTAATGTGTAATCTCAACTCCAAAACTTTTGACAGAAGTTTGGGTAAAATTCATACGTGCCCAAAAACCTAGATATTTTAGACTACATCTAAAGTAAGAATCAAGTACCATTTTTACACAATTATTAATAAAGACATCTTATCCTTTCTCAAGATAAAACATGATTTATGAAAAAACTTTATATAAAGTTCAATATTCTTTAATATGTTTAGAAAAATGAATTTAAAAAATGGAATAGGTCAAGTGCCAATGCATATTAATTGATTTGAATTGGATCCTCCATAGGATACTCCATAAACCTCTTGTTAATTTGTAATGAGTATGCAATTGTTTTTTTTTTCTTTTCTTTATTGCAAAGTTCAAAAAATATCTTTAGAAGTTTAAATGAGCCATTGTGATGGTTGGATTTATAAAGGCAGCCCATTAAAAATGAAGGTTGTAGTAAATAAGGACATCAACAAGGGAGACACAAAGAAAGCATGGGAGGATGACAATTTTGTATTGTTAGTGAGTAAAAATACAAAAAAAAAAAATTATATCTCACCCCTATGCAATTATCTCCTTAGCCTAATAAAATACCCATTAAATGTTGAAACATGTGTGTCCATTGTGAGCATTATTGTGGTGTAATTGTTTCATTTTTGTGGCTCTATATGAATATCTAGTTCTGGCATGATTTCTATGAATGCATCACATGTTATAGAACACAAGATCATTAAATCGATTCCCAATCCCAATTGGCTCATCTTCCACAGTAAATTGATTTTCCATTAGTCTTTCTCATTTCAAAGTTTATTTTGTGGTGAAAAAATGAACCATATGGAGGTCTATGATATGACATGGCCTTCAATTATTCAAAGTGTTGGTATCGCATAGATTTTATGTTGGTCTCATGTCCTAGTTCAACAATTTGAGGGTGGTCTGGTGTATTACTACTTATAGCAACCACCCCACACCTAGTATATGCCATATTCATTCATCTTGGATTTCCACATCACAAATGCGAGAGACATTTATACCATATATTATTAGATGATTTTCATCAAATTGTTGTAGGTTGAATACTAACCATTCATTGGGTTTCATACACCTTGAGTGGCCTACAAGGCTTTACAATTGGTTTTGAAACTTTGACATTCACTTTACATGCAGGGTATACTAATAAAAATTTTCTTTAAAGCATTGATTGTTGCAGAGTATGTTGGTGTAAAAACAAACTTGGCTTAGATTATACTCATGTATATGTCTTATATATATTGTATCTAATTATTTTATGGAGGACAATATACCTACAGTAGTCCATTTGTAATATCCTTGTGAATGGTTTGACAAGTTTTCATTGTGTTTACACATGATACATATTGTACTTCAAATTGCATTTGGGATTGCATTCAAATTGATTCGTGTAGATTGGATTTGAGTCCCTTACAAGAAGAACTAAATTTTATTACACAAAGGATCCATGTTGATGAAACAAACAAGTGATAGGCCCACCCTTTATGGTTAATTATCTATCAAATAAGGTTCATCAAAAACCTTGAAGAAGATTCCATGGGAAAATCCTTGAAGAGGGAGAAGTTGGAAGAGTTGAGAGACTTCAACATGAATATCCAAGAGGAAAGTGAGTATTGGAGATATAAAGTGGATGATTTGGGAAAAGATCTTACCAAGCATTGAGACTCCTTCACCACCATGAGGGAAGAATCAAACAAAAGCATATTTTAGATCTTAAAATTTAGGGATAAATTCACTCAATTGGATAATTGGCAAGAGGAGAGTTTCAGTGAAGTGACTACTGACTTATACTAGGATTTGAAAGTGAAATAAGAGGCCTTGCAGAAGCTACAATCTATCTAAGAGACCAAGAAATCCCTTTTTGTTTCCACTAAAAAATACAACACCATGGCATAGTTAAGTATGTTCAACTCACATTCCAAGATCCTTCTTCAAGAGACCTTCGATGACTTTGAAAATCACACTAGAGGCATCAGTTCCAAGCTCATGAGGAAAATGGGATATAATGGCCAAGGGTTAGGTGAGGAAGGCCAAAGGAATTTTATCCCATTTGTATC
Organism: Picea engelmannii; assembly: GCA_009831015.1. Taxonomy (NCBI): domain Eukaryota; kingdom Viridiplantae; phylum Streptophyta; class Pinopsida; order Pinales; family Pinaceae; genus Picea; species Picea engelmannii. Next base: position 819,806 of record ML780635.1, on the reverse strand, counting down.
TCAACAAAGGCCCAAGCATGAAGGCCTATGATTCAATAGACAAGAATCCAACATAATATCAACTCAAACCACTTTTGTCGAGGCAAGAGGAACTAAGAAATAAGCCATTCCCATGGAGAAAAAAGAAACTAGAAAAATGAGTGTGTAGAAAAATACTCAAATTTTCTTGTAGAGTCTTGGAAGAGGGAAACAAAGAGATGATTTCACCATCTAGATCCACTACAAATCTTGGGAGACCAAGAAACCAAGCTGATAAGTATTATCACAAACCAAAATGTATTTCATAGTATATTTGTTTTTTTTTTATGCAAGAAAATGGTTCATAAGGATATAGATTCTTATCACTCTAGAAGCCCAAGAAACTTGATTTGTAAACTGTTATGGATATTCCATTGGAACCATTCATCATAATAGATCTGATTTATAAAACTGAAATCTATACTATGAAGGTTAAATTCCTTTAGATTCCATAATCTTTAGTTATTGATTTTCTGCTTATGCATGAAATGTATTAAATGCCAAAAATAGAGAATAGTAAAATAAAATCACACACCATATACAAAATAACAATTTTTTTTTCTCTGGGAAACCCTTATGGGAGAGAACTCAGCTAGAAGGTGAGGCTTCTCTACTCTCTTTTCTCTGGTATGGAAATAATGCAAGTACAAAGGAGGGGGCACTCTCTATGGAGTCACCTGAGACATATGGCATGTTAGGATGCTACATAAGATTAAACCCTCTGTTATGATCTCTTATTTTTCACTCCCAGTTGTTATACTCTATTATGCAATAAAATACAATAAAACAGAATGGAACCGTTTCTCCTCCTAGTGGATCAATATGTAAAATAGCTCAATAGTCATCTACGGTTAGGGTTTTAAATTCCTCAACTGTCAATTTTGATAAGGTTTTGGACCTTCTAGAATATTCTTGAAATTCCTCATGTGGCTAGCCCATATGCATGAGTAATGGGGGATGATGTGGCATATTTCTATACCATGGTGGTCAACATGAAAGGTCAATTTGAAGGAGACATAAATTCTGTATACGAGCTACAATTGACATGATTTTTGCATCGTTAGAAAGGTATCAATGTGTCGAATAGCGTTGCAGGGTCTTAGATACTACTAGGAAAGGTTTAACCTAAAAATTCCATTTAATTCCTCAAAATGGATCGAGAAGGTTTCAAACCCTAATCTTCCAAATTGGGACCTATCATTAAAACGACCCTACAAGCTATTTCCTCTAATTTTTTCCACTTTGAAAGAATCAAGATAGATGAAAAATAATATAATAATCTAATATGGATAATATCTCCCCTATTTAGGGAGGTTTTTGGTCCCCAAATCTTTACTGAATGAGATAAGAAAATTTTTCCCCTACCTTCTCCTTGGAGTACCGCTTTTATTTTCTTTGAAGTTGTCCTTTCGACCCAATCTACCAAAGGTCATTCTACCCCTATCTTGTATTTCTAGACCTCTTATACATAATTGTGTCCTATGCTTGAGCATCTGGTGCTAAGTCCTCTATGTAAGGTAGGACCTACTTCTCCTCCTGATCCAACATGGAAGGATCATAGATTTTGAGATTCTCCACATTCACTACTGAGTAAAAGTGCAAGTATGGGGGTATACTGAGTGTGTAGGTGTTATCTCCCACCTTTTACAATACCTCAAAAGGACCATACCACAGATCCTTGATCTTATTACTATGACCCTGTAGTATTTCCTTATTTAGCTGTAACCATACTTTTTTTCCCAATTTGAATGTTTTCTCTATTATGTGCTAGTCATGTCTATCCTTGTACTTTTCTCGTGACTTATTCATTGTCTCTTTTACTTGCAAATAGATCTTCTTGCTCTTCTCAATATTTTTCTTCTTCTTTTAATGCATCTCCTATGAGGTCCTTCCTCACTCCTCCTTGCTGTCAATATACAACGTCATTTAAGAGTGAATGTGGAAATATCCAAAGCAAGTTTCAAAAGGTGACTTACCAGAAGAAGTGTGGATTACTCTATTATAAGAGTGTTGTATGTAGATCATATTTTCATCACAAGTCTTTGGATGCTTCTGATTGTAACCCCTCAAAAGGTTTCCCAAAGTAATGTTGAATTCTTCTATCTTCCTATCTGTCTATGGATGCAATGTTGTAGACCTCTTGAGCTAAATGATCCAAGTGAAAATCAGTATCCATCCACCTCTTCCACTAAATCACCATAGTAGTTGCTTATTTTTTCCATTAGTAATTTACGAGCCCATAGAGCCCATGGTTTTGGTAAACCATGATATTTGAAAAATAAAACAAATAACAATGAAATAATGAAAAGATATGACTCCTATGAGGCAACCCATAAGTAATATATATATATATATATATATATATATATATATATATATATATATATATATATATATATATATATATTTGTATGTATGTATGTATGTATGTATGTATGTATGTGTATGTATGTATGCATAAACACATATGGGTCTCTCATTTGTAAATGAAATCATCCATTCATGATGTAGTTCTAACAATTTTTCCATTTAATAAAGTGTTGATTGTGTCCCATATTATTCTCTTTACTTTATTTTGTAGCATTTACTTGCCTATTTTTCATTTTGTTCCTTTCACAATCTAGATTAGTGGTATTAGAGTAGTCTTCCCCTTGTCATTTTTTAGTGCATGTCCCCAACAAGGTTAGGTTATAGAGATTTGGGTCTCGAGATATTTTCTCTTGATGAAAACCACTCTTGCTAGCCCAAGCGACCTCTCATGGCTGAAAAAAAGAGAGACAATGGAGAAAGAGTTCATTTCAAGATGTTGCTCGAGGAGTTCCTCATGCAATAGAGGAATGAAATGATGGGAAATTTCACTTGTATACTTTGACGACATGGTCAAGGAATCTTCATCAAGAATACATTTCGGAGGTGTGACGCCCTTCAAGGTAGAATTCAATTTTTATATCCCCTTATTTGAAGGCTAGATAGATGAAGATGCTCTAGAAAAATGGTTGAATTTGCAGGAAGGTTATTACTCTATCCAAAAAAAAATCGACTGCGAAAAGATCATCTTCACGCTCCTTAAATACCTTCCCCATGTCAGATCTTGGTGGGAAGGTTACTGGGATAGGTACACTATGGATGAATCTACACCATTCAAGAGATAACCCACCTGGGAATTCTTTGCATATTATCTCAAGGAAGAGTTCTACCCTGTTAGAAACTATGATGACCACTACATGAGATGGATACGGTAGGGGACAGACCAGATGGTGTCATATTAAACCAACATTTTTCACACCTTACACTTAATTTGGGTATCAGACACTCTGAGCAACACCTTGTTTTGAAGTACCATAGTGGCCTACACATGTACATCCGAACAAACATGGATTTATTGGACATATCATCACTAGGAGATACTTATCGATATGCAGTCAAAATCGAGTAGGAATTCAAGCAGTGGAGTAAGAGAGAGTTTAAAATTACAAATACATCACAACAAAATCATGGAAAAGGAAACCCTAACTCATAGAATGAAGGACAAAGAAAGGAGATTCAATCTCAAGAAAATCAATCCAAGATGCCAATTAAGAAGGGTAGTGGGAAGTAAAAAAAGAACACCAAAAAGTGGTTTGAGTTCCAAAAAATCTCTTGGCACAACATCGATGAATGTCACTCGTAACAATCATTGGTGGCTGATCTCAAAGAAAAAGAATCAGAACCCGTCTCAAACTCTAATTTAGAGAAAAATAAAGGGAAACAAATCATTGATGCAAAACCCACTTCTACCATCGTGATCACAACAATCCAACCAGAAGAACTAGATGATCCTGAGGAGGGGGAGCACCTATTATATTAAAAAAAGTGAGTGAAGGGGACCCCACCACATTTCATTGTTGAAAACAAAAGTCATAAGAACTTGATCTCAACTGAGGTTGTCAAAAGAATTAATTTACTGACAATGCTACACCCCCAACCATACACCACCAGATGGTTGAGAAAGGGATGATACATCTGCATCATCTGGAAATGTATCGCCCTACAACATCAAGCCCTTCAAATATTAGGTACTGTGTGATGTTTACCCACTCAAATTTTGTGATGTTGTTTTAGGAAATCCATAAATGTGGAAAATTCACATTATTTATGAGTCTCGGCCTTTCAGTGTTATTATTAGTTTGGGAGGCATATTATACAGGGTAATAAATCTATTTTCGACTACTTCCATTTCATTGATCTCAACAAAATAATGCCACAAATTAATCTCTTATACCACAAAGTTTTCTCTCTTCACGATCCGGCCAGAAGGTGAATAGAAGGTCACTGCGACCATTATAGCCTCAACCCAATACCTTTATATACAATTGAAGCAAGTCAACAAGATAGTAGAGTAGCACAAAATTATTATTTATTCACCTAGGAGGGTGCCTCTGCACTGTCACGTCAAGTATTCCAGTGACTTGGTGCTTGGTTCTCCCTTACCCAATGGTCCAATCTATGGGTGCTTCCTTCCCTTAGAATGAGGAAATAATGTGTTAGATCAAGGAATATCATGCAACTAAATTTGTTGAAAGGATTATGCACATCCTACAACAAGTCCATGGAATATTTTAGAAATCCTATGTCAAGTATAAGAAATGACATGAACAACATAATGGTCCACACTAGTTTCAGGTTGGTGATAAGTTTTGGTTACATCTATAGAATGAGCACTTTGCAAGACCCCATTGGAAGATTCGATCAATTTTATATGGGCCTTACACCATCACCAAAGTTGTAGTGAGAGTGATTTTGAACTAATTATTCCTCCATTGCTTGGATTGCATCCAATATTCAATGTGAAGCTCCTTTTCCCATGTTTTCCACCTCTACTGGACACCTCATAGGAATTTGAGCACTTGGCCCCTACATAACTCAACTATGATTTCCTTGAGTAGGATACAATTGATCAAATCAAGGAAACACATATTAAAGACACCCACCAACAAAACCTGTAGCTTTATCGGGTCATCAAAGTAGGTTAGTTTCTCCACCAAGGAAAGTGGGTCACCAAGATCCAAATACAACATAAGTTTCCCCATATTATTATGGAACTTGATGCAATGGGGAAAATTGCTTCCTAAGGGGGGAATGAGTGATCTAGGTGAAAGTTGGTGGTCATACAACTCTTCCACTAAATCACCACGATAATTGTTTCTTTTCACCATTGGTAATTTATGAGTCCATGGTTCCGATGGTTTTGGTAAACCATGGTATTTGGTGGGATAAATATAATAATAATAAATGTTAATAAAAATAAGTGGAGAAAATCAATGTGCATGGTTTTTGCAACCCATGGAATTGACCCATGGTTTTTGTGACCCATGGTATTTGAAAAACAAAACAAATACCAATGAAACAATGAAAAGAAATGACTCCTACTAGGATCCCCATCAATACTATATATATGGTCCTCTTATTTGTAAAGGATATCATCCATTCATGATATAGTTCTAAGGATTTTTCCATTTAATAAAGAGTTGATTTTGTGCTATGTTGTTTATTTTATTTTATTTTGTCACATTTACTTGTGTATTTTTTGTTTTGTTCATTTCACAATCCGGATCACTTAGTTTCCACATTCTTCCATAATGTATTCTAAAATGCAATAATAAATTTGGTATCCTTGTCCGAGATGATGCTCCTTGGTATCCCAAAGTGAACCCAGACCTATTCAAAGAATATGTTTTCTACTTCTTGGCCTTTGATGGTATTTTTAGAAGGCTGAGAATGCACATCTTGATGAACTTGTCAACTACCACAAATAGATAGTCATGTCCCTTCCTAGTTGTCGATAAACCTCCCATAAAATTCATGGAAATACATTCCCAAGGTCAAGTGGGTAGAGGTAAGGGATGGTATATACCTTGCATTCTGTTACTGGGATTGTTGGTACAACAAAGCATACATCCTTTAATATGTTGTGGTACATCTTCTTCTTACATTTTGGGCCAATACACATAACTTTGTAAGTTGGAAACTATCTTCCCAACACTAAAATGTCTTTTAAACTTGAAGTTATGAGCCTCTCTAATAAGATGCAATCATTGACCTTTAGAGACATAGAGCTTGTCGAGCTTGTAGAGTAAACCATTTTGGAAATGATAATAAGACTTGTTGTCACCTTATTATATATGAATTTGTCCCTGTAGATGCTAAAACACCTCCTTAAAGTCCTCATTTTCTATGTAAGCCTCTTTGTATGCATTACGGGAAAAAGGATCCATGTACATTAAAGTTCCCAAAGTTGTAATCTTGGATGTGGGTGGCCTTGAAATCATGCCTACCAACTTGTTTTTGCTTCCCTTCTTATATTTGATGACTAGATGAAATTGTTGTAAGAATCCCATCCATTTGTAAAGCCTAGTTTTCTCTAACTTACTTTGGGCATGCAAATAATGGAGCAACTTGAAATCTATGTGGATTATGGTGTCCTTTCCCATATGAGAGTGATTCCACTTTTTGATATATTGTACTAAGGAATATAGCTCCTTGTCATAAGTAGAGAAGTTGAGGATTACCCCATGAAATAATTTAGAATGATAGCAAACATGCCTTCCTCCCTGCATTGGGTTTTCTCCCATGACATACCTACTTTCATTTGTCTCCAATTTGAAGAGATTCTACAAGTTTGTTAGTGCAAGAATTGGTGCTTGATTAATCTTTATTTTCATCTTATCAAAGGAATTTTTTTTATCCTTCCCCCACCGGAAGGATAAATTATCAAAGTAAACACAAGTTACATTGAATGAAAGATAAATTATTTCTTAAAAGTATTGTCACATTGTCCATATTAAAAACATATGAGCTAAGAAATTTTATTATATTCTCCATAATCAAAACATATAATTCATAAAACATAGAAATGATTCATAACTTCATGTAAGATCATATGTAAGTTAAGTGTTCATTTCTAGTTACCATACAAACATCATATGGATAAAAAATACATAAAATGTTTCATACACCCATTCAGATTAACTCATGGATTCTGAAATACCATCAGAGTCTACATTGTCTTCAGATGATTGATTGAATGAAGACTGCATTAATCGTGATATCATCCTTAATATCATGCACTGAACCCCTATAAGTGTCTTCCATGGCTTCATATTGTGCACATGATCTTCGAGAACCAATATATACATTTCTCTTTCCTCTTCTTGTGTAAACTCAATAGCACCTTGAGATTCTTGTTATTCAACAATGTTTATTCCTTTGGATTCATTTGGAATATTTTGTGGCCAATGAAATGGAGTGTTAAAAAAAATATCTTCATTTGTTGAGCTTGAAATTATGTCACTTTGAACATTGAAAAAAGACTCCCACCAAACAAAATCAACAACATCAAAGTACTCATATGTATCTTTAATGGACTTTTTTTTATTTCTTCCAGACATTCAGAATAATATACACCTCTATTATGCCTCCATGCATTATGGATTTCAACAACTGATTGTAAAAACAATAAATTTGATGAAAATATTGGACGATTTGGAATGAAATTAAAAAATGCTAAACCTGATTAAGGCCCCCATTCCACAGTAGTTGAATACTTATTTCCCCATATAAGTGTTTTCCCATCAAATTTTTTAAAACAAATCTGACGTTGGAAGCTAATATCATTAATCTTCTCAATACATTTTTCTTCACCATGTGATCCCTAGATAAATCTTCACACGTCAACAATTTCTTCTAATATGTGAAAAACAGGCTCTGGAATGTATGATTTCTTAATACATTCAATTAATGATGGTAGGCTTCCAACTTCTTTCCTCTTCAATGTTACTGAAAATTCACTAAACATTTGATCTATGATCATGAGTGTGTCCAACAAGAAAGAAACCAACTTTTACCTTTTGAGAGATTCCTAGTTGAACAAGCATGCTCAGATATTCAAACACAATTTGATTTTTGTTTTCACGACTAGTGTTGTCTAATTGTAGATATAGAACTTGAGGGAGATTTTCATACTAGTGAGTGAGTACATGATGAATTATGGTGATGGCCATATTTGCATTGCTATGAATATTTGGATCTATGAGGTAAACCTCTCGACACATTTTTCCATTAAAACCCATACAACCAACCAAGTGAAACTGAATGAAATTATCTTCTTGTAATTTTTTTGGTGTATGGAAAAAATGTGGTAGAAGTTTTTTCTTATGGTCCATGCCATCAATTGTTATACTTAAATATTTGTTTGGAGCATCATAACACTTCTTTCAATGTTTGTACAAAATTTTCCTTTCACTTGATTGTTGATTCTGATGTTCTTGAAGTACTTTGACTATGGAATCTTCACATGACATAAAATGAAAATATTGATAATATGTTTTCATAGTTGATAACTATCCAATTTAAAAAAAAAAATAGTAAATACATACCTTTTTCTACCCCTTCAGATTTATCTCTTCTTGATTTAAGAGTAACACATGTACTACAAAGCCCCATCCTTGACTTTTTAGGAATACAAACATTGTTAAATTGTTTCTTCCATATTCTTGTAAAGTATGAATATGTAATAAAATTACCATTTCCTTGAACACCTTCAACATAATATTTGTACAAGTTGTAGATTTCCCTCCTTGAGAAATTATCTGTAATACGTATTGTGTCTCTATATGGAATACACTCTCCATGTTTGGAAAAGAAGTCATGAGTCCATGAGAATGTAGTGTTTTATAATGGCCCACTCTATCTTCTATGATGTACCTTTGAATAAAATGAAGGACCTTTTTTCCAACCTTGTTTGGATTCTTGATAGATGAAGATTACCAATTGAGTGATTTTTTTTTAAACCTTTATGCAAATTAAAAGAATCCCAATGAAATAATCATATCCCGTCTTGGTGGATATCATGTACCCCATTAAATATGAATTTTGCATGCTCTTATTCATTGACAAATACGTCTTCCTTTTATTCAAGGCATACATGTAGTCCATGTTTTTGAAAGAATTCATTTGACAACAGTCACTTGAAATCAAATCACTTATGGAAACTAGTTTAGTGAGAAATTCTTTCCTAGACCTTGTATAACTAGAATAATTTGGATTGATATAAAAATCTCTAGTCCTGGTCCTAGACACAATGGTTCTTTGCAATTTTTCCACTATTTCATCATCCTCACTAGAAGGAATTTCCTCATCAATAGAAGGAATATCAATCAAAACATTGTTAGAAGACCAATTAAGAGAATGTTGATCATCCTGATTTGTTGTATCTAAATGATTGAGAACATGATATTCATTCCTAGGTCCATCATCATATTCATTGATAATCTCATTGATAATAGGAATATCAAACTCCCTAGAAAAATGATTACCATCCTGACCAATGTCATTAGATCTTCCATGAAAATATTGACTTGAAGGAAAATCATTATCATCCTTAAGACTATCAATACCATTAAACTCTTCTCTATCAAGAATGTATTCATCATCAACAACACCATCGACATAATCATCTTCACTAATTTTAAAATTCCAACTTGAGGGAAATTCTTCATCATCCTCGTGAGTGCCTTGAAAATCCTCACTTAGAGGAAAAATTTGATCATCATCATCAGTACCTTGAAAATCCTCACTTGGAGGAAAATCACCATCAACATTGTTACCTTTAAATTCCCCACTCGGGAAAGAGTTTCCACCATTGACATAATCATATTCACTACTTTTAAAATCCCGACTTGAGGGAAATTCTTCATCATCCTACTTAGTGCCTTGAAAATATTCACTTGGAGGAAAATCTTATTCGGTACCTTGAAAATCCTGACTTGGAGTAAAATCATCATCATCAACATTGATTCCTTTAAATTCCCTACTTGGGAAAGAGTGTCCACCATTGGTATAATCATATTCACTACTTTTATAATCCCCACTTGAGAGAAGTTCTTAATCATCCTCGTTACTACCTTGAAAATCCTCACTTGGAGTAAAATATTTATCATCCTCATCAATACCTTGAAAATCCTCACTTGGAGGAAAATCATGATCATCATCAACATTGTTGACTTTAAATTCCCCACTCGAGAAAGAGTGTCCACCATTGGCATAACCATCTTCACTACTTTTAAAATCCCCACTTGAGGCCAATTCTTCATCATCCTTGTTAGTGCCTTGAAAATCCTCACTTGGATGAAAATATTCATCATCCTCATCAGTACCTTGAAAATACTCACTTGGAGGAAAATTATCATCACCAACATTGCTACCTTTAAATTCCCCACTTGAGAAAGAGTGTCCACCCACCACAACAAAACAAGTCATTAACGCCGAGAATAATGCTGAAATTTAATGTATTTGAGTGCATGAACTGGGATGAATGGTAGGCACAAAACCCGACGCCAAATGGCATGTTCGGGTGGGTGCCAGGATTGGTTCTGGGTTTAGCGCCTAGTTTTGCTCCTAGTTTAGTGCCTAGTTTTTCTCCTAAAATAGTGCCTAGTTTTGCTCCTAAAATAGGGCCTAGTTTTGCTCCTAAAATAGGGCCTAGTTTTGCTCCTAATTGGTAGTTTTTCTCCCAATCATGCTCCCTATTTTTATTCTAGTATAACGTCGAAAATAGCTTATGGTTTGGCTTCCAAATGTATGATAATATTTTCTTCCATTATTGCATCTTTGTTTGCTTCTAAAATGGCTTCCATGACTAAGTATTTTGTTGCTTCTAAAATTGCTTCCAATTTTATTTCTTTGTTTGCTACCTGAATTGCTTCTTTTTTTGCTTCCTAGGTAGCGCCAAGGTTTGCTTCTAGTTTGGATTACATTGTTTCTTCCAAAAAATTCTTCTTTTGTTGCTTCCAAAGTGCCACTAGGTTTTTCTCCTTAATTGGCACCAAATTTTTCTTCCAGAATTGCTTCCTTGTTAGCTCCATGGTTTTCTTCCTTTTAGTTCCAAGGTTTTCTTCCTTTTTAGCACCTAGTTTTATTTTTACTTTTTAGGTCCAGGTTTTTCTTTCTTTTATTATTGGGATTTGCTTCTTAATTAACATTCAGTTTTGCTTCTTGTTAAGAAATCAATTTAGCTTCCAACTTAGATTCAGAAATAACTCAAAGTATGGCTTCCAATTTAATGTCAAGTTTTACTTCCATTTTAGAGCCACATTTTTCTTTCCATTTTAACAACTCATGTTGCTTCCTTTTTAGCTTCCATTTATTAATTTAATATTTTTTTTTTTATTTCAATTTAATTAGTTAAATATATCATGCCTCTTAAAAAACTTATATTATTATAGAGTAAGTCATATTGCATTTGAATTATTTTATATAATATCTTTTATAAAGAATTTTTAGGGAAATGGACATCCATACAAACTAACAACATCATTATACTTATTAAATCTCCATCTAAATAAAATCTACAACATACATTACATATAAAATAACAAGATAATGATTATAACATGATCATCATCTATAATTAAAACAAGTGAGTCAAATATATCAATGTATAAGTATCATGTCAAACAACTTATATCTTTAAAAAAAATGGGTATCTCAGTTGGAATGTATACCATAACATTTCTGGAGATCTTAAAAAAACCAGATATTCCATTTCAAATTTATGTCATATCAATCATGAAAAAATTTAATTGAATTTGTAAACATCCATCCTAAATAGTAAAGTAAAATCATCATACGTAATAAATATCCATTTAAAAATCATCGACCATTTCCTATATATATATATATATATATATATATATATATATAGAGAGAGAGAGAGAGAGAGAGAGAGAGAGAGAGAGAGAGAGATTAACAAGTCAATATTGATAAGATCATCAATATATAACTAAAACAAGTGAAAGTCAAATATGCCAGTAGATCAATAACACGTCAAAATGATACGTGGCCAACAATTGACATAAGTCAAAATGATACATGTCCAAATGATGTAAGTGAAAATGATAAATGATGTAGCTCAAAATGATACATGTCAAAATGATATATACAAGTCAATATGATACATGTCCAAGTGATATAAGTCAAAATTATACAACTTAATAATATGGTACTGCAGGTGAAAATGATACATATGATAGTAAACATGAAAAGAGGCATCATAACGATATATCAACAATGATCCATGATGGAGTCTATATGATCAATGTCATTGGCTACTACCAACAACTGTCTCATCATCATCATCACTATCATGATCAACATCAATGTGATCATTATCATCGTCTGCCTTGGTGTCTTCTTCATCTACCTCATCATCATAATCTCTGATGTATGTATCAGACCCATTATAATCTGGATCTATTTCATGAGGATCAACTAGATCTTCTAAAAGAGTCATGTTCTGCAAAAAAAACATTCAAAATGAAAAGTTATTATTTATTTCATGCAATAATTAATTTTAGTGTTATATTTCTAATATTACAACATATGAAATGGAACCATAATCATATTACATCATATCAAAGTGCACATACCATAATAAAATTTAAAATAAGTTACAAATAAGATGTCATTCCAATGATGTAAAACATGCAACAATTCCAATAAACATTAGTAAAGATCATAAAAAAAATTGTTATACATTTTAACTATCAACTGTAAATTCTATTACATAACTGTAAGTGCCAACCCTCTCCATTTTGTGCTATATATGATTAAGTTTTCCTCGAAGATCCTTTGAGAGTGAACTGTTCTATATATCGTCTTCTCTTATATTTCACAAATGAATATTTTTCTAGGACATTTTGGCACTGTAATATGATTCAAAGGTCCTCTAAGAATTAACTAGTCTATAGGTAATTATGAAGATGCTCTAGATTCTTATTCAACTAGACCACATCCAAATGTCAATCCTTTCAAATAAAACATTTGCATGTTTATGAAACTGTGCCTCGGGAGTAGATGGACAAATTGGTCACTTAGTCCATGCCTAAACAAGCTTGCAACATCTCATAGAACTCAAAAATGCTGCTCCATTAGGTTTTTATGCCTCGAGGAGGTATTAGCCCTAGAATATTCAAGACATCATTGCCATGGAACATAACAACCCTTGAATATTTAAGACATCAAGCCCTAAAGGGATGACAATTATGAAATAAATGTAATAAAATGTGTCAAGGTGTATTCCAAGGGAGAAATATGACAATTAAACCATATACATCAAGCTAACAAGGTTAGGAATTGAGGGTAAGTCTTGTGTTTCCATGATTTGAATTGCCATGGCTTGACTTGATATGTCATGCCTTTCAATGCCATGCCTTGCCTTTCCTTTCCTTTCCATGCCTTGCCTTGTCTTTCCTTGCCTTGTCATGCCAGCCATGTCATGCCTTTCCATTCCATGGCTTTCCTTTCCTTGCCATTCCATGCCATGCCATGCCATGCCTTGCCTTTGCATGTCTTTCCTTTGCATGTCTTGCCATGCCATGCATTTCATTTCCTTTCCTTTCCATGCCTTGCCTTTCCATACCATGCCATGCCATGCCATGCCTTGCCTTTCCATGCATTTCCTTTCGATTCCCCGCCTTACCATTCCATGCCTTGTCATGCCTTGCCTTTGCATGCCTTTCCATGCCATGCCTTGCATTTAATTTCCTTTCCATGCCATGCATTTCCTTGCCTTTCCATGCCATGCCATGACATGCATTTCCTTTGCATTCTTGGCCTTTCCATGTCTTTACTTGCAATGGCATGTCATGCCTTGCTACGGTATGTTATGTCTTTCCATTCCATGCCTTTCCATACCATGCCTTGCAATTCCATGCCTTGTCTTTCCATACGATGCCTTTCCATACCATGTCTTTTCATGCCATGTCTTTCTATGACATACCATGCCTTTCCATACCAAACCTTGCCATGCCATGCATTTTCATTCAATGATTTCCTTTCCATTCCATGCCTTTCCATACCATGATTTATCATGCCATGCCTATCCCTTCCCTACCATGCAATGCCTTCCCTTGTGTTTCCTTTCCATGCCATGCCTTTCCCTTCCCTGCCATGCCATGCCTTTCCCTGCCCTTCCATGCCATGCCTTCCCTTGTGTTTCCTTTCCATGCCATGCCTTTCCTTTGCATGCCTTGCCATGCCTTTGCATTCCTTGCTCAATGAGGCATAGTGTGATTTCTGAAGAGGAGGTCGATTTTCAAGAATAATGGGTAAAGAATATTTGGGTAGTGTAGTCATTTGGGTGATCCAGGAGGATCTCAGTGGTCACCCACCTTTTCCAACTGGATCAAAACAATTTTTTTGGCGATTTACTAATTTTAGCAGTTTTTCAGTTCCCGAACTTTCGGGGCCATTTTGAGGGCCCAAATGACATTTTTTTCATGAGGGAACCTCAATGACATACAAAACCTTTGATTGATCCCCATAAATGAATCTCCTCGTCAAAAAATTTCCAAGGAGCTATCGTATGCAAGAGTTACGACCTCGGGAATATGATGTACTAACTTACTCCAATGGGGCCCACATGACTTTTGGTGCTTCATCTCTTAGGGTTAGGTTTTTGGATGTCTATGATTTTGACATTCATGTTTATTGTAAAAAGGCCTTTAGAGACTCATTGTAATCATCTTCTTGTGAATGAGCATAGCCTTCACATATCTTCTCAGAGATAACCTGCCACCATTCTAGCAAGCTTGTTTTCAATTTGCATTTTACAGTTTTCAAGATATTTATTATTTAATAAAAGTCATGTTTTATTGTATCTTTGTTATTGTTCATAGTGTCTCTATGTTAATATTATAAATATGTGGTTTCATTTCATTTCTCTCATAGATTTGTATTAGAGTGGTCTTAGAGTGTTCATAGTGTCTCTATGTTAGTATTAGAGTGGTCTTCTCCTTGTTTTTATTTTAATGCATGTCCTCGACGCAATCAAGGTATAGAGAGTTGGGTCTCGAGATTGTTTCTCTTGAGGATAACTACTTTCACACACCCAAGAAACCAATCATGGTGGGATAAAAGAAAGACGATGGGACAAAAGATCCTTTCAAAAAAATTCTTGAGGAATCCCTTGAGCGATAGATGAATGAGATGATGGACAACTTTGCACAAATCCTTCAATGACTTCTGACAAGTGAAACATCCACCTCAAGTGGAGGTAGCAACCTCTTCAAGGTACAAATCAATTTTATATTCCTATATTTGAAGGAAAAATAGATGCAGATGTCATATACAAATGGTTAAACCTTCTAGAAGGATATTTTCTATTCAGAACTTTTTCGATAGGGAAAATATTACATTTGTGATTCTCAAGGCCATCCCCCATGTCAAAGATTGGTGGGAGACTTTCTGTGAGCAAAAGGAAATAGAGATATCCACATTATTTGCAGTCGCACCCACTTGTGGTTCCTTTAGGGATGCTATTAAGGAACAATACTACCATTTTGAAAGTTATGACTACTTATATTCAAGATGGACCACACTGCAGTAAGAAAGAGACCAAACAATGTCAGAGTTCACCAATGTATTCCATACCTTGCACACCAAGCTGGGTATCAAATATTATGAGAAACATCTGGTGCTCAAGTACCGTGGAGGTCTACAGAGATACATTCATACAAAAATGGATTTTTTGGACATCTCATCCTTGGGCGCGGCCTATCGATATGTCATAAAAATCGAGCAGAAGCTTAAACAAAAGACACGACAGTTTCGGTCTGTGAACACCTCATAGCAGAAGAAGGGAACGGGAAACCCCAACCCATAGAACAAAGAACAAAGAAAATATGGGAAACCTTAGCACAACTATTCGAAGCCACAAGTAAATAAGGACAATGGGAAGACAAAGAAAGATACCGGGAAGTGGCGTGACTTCCATAAGAGCCCCTGGCATAACACTATTGATTGCCGCTCAAAGAAGTCACTACTAGCTGAGGTAAAATCCTCTGAATCAGATGTGGGTTCCGAATCTGAGTCAGAAATAGAACAGGGGAGATAGATCATTGACATGGAACCTAGTGCCACTGTTTCTACCACCAAGATCCATCCCGACGAACCTAATGATCTAGAGGAAGGTGAGCACCTCTTTCATTCACAGGCGTGGCTGAAAGGCACTCCACTGCACTTCATATTTGATAGAGGTAGCCAGAAGAACCTCATCTTAGCATAGGTTTTCAAGTGGCTAGCCCTACTGACAATGTTGCACCCACAACCCTACACCATTGGATGGCTCTGTGAAGGAAGCGATCTTTGCGTCAACCAACAATGCCTCCTGTCATTCAACATCAAGCCATTCAAAGATGAGTTATAGTGTGATGTTTCTCCCCTTGAATTTTTTGATGTTATTTTGGGCCAACCTTATTTATGGAAATGTCATTCTATATATGAGTCTAGGCCTCACAATGTTATTATTACTTTGAATAGGAAATTGTACAGGATATCCGAGGTAGTCCCACCTAGTGTTATTTACTTGATCTATGACAAGCAATGCAGGAAGGTCATTTCTCATACCAGTAAGTTTGTCTTCTTTGTGATTCACTCTCAGAGTGAAAGAAAGGTGGCAGCCACATCCATGGCATCTGCTATCGAACTCTCCACAAAGAAAAATCAAGTGGATAAGGTCATGGAAGAATACAAAGATATATTATCATCACCTACTGGGGTACCTCTGCACTGTCAGTTCAAGCATCCCATCGATCTAAACCCTAACTCACCTCTACCCAATGGGCTAGTCTATCGCTATTCTTTGTTAGAAAATGAGGAGATCAAGCGTCAGATCTAATAAATGCTCCAAAAGGGGCACATCCGACCCAACTCATCACCTTGTGGAAGCCCAATCGTGATGGTGCAAAATAAAGACGATACTTGGAGTCTCTACATTGATTATCGGGCCCTAAATAAAATTTTATCACAGTGAGGAACCGGTACTCGACTCCCTGAATCGATGATCTCCTTGTTAGGATATTTAGACACTTTGAAGTTAGTTAATATCTACTTGGTCTAGTGTGTCATTAGGTAAAAGTGTGTTTCTTAGTGTGTTTCTTCAGTATGCATTAGTATGCATTTGTAGTTAGGAAATCCAACGGTCACGATATGTTCCCGACATAGAGTGATCCGACGATTCATACTCTCATCGATATTAATGGCCATTGATCCATGGCTTAACATCCAATTGGTCCATGATATCTATTTAAAGAGAATGGAGGGTCATTTGCCGATGATCGATTGTGATCAAATCTCTTGTAAAATCTCTCTGTAATCTTTTTATTTTGCATTAATAAACTACTCCAAGTGGTCGCGTTGGCTGGGGCTATGGATGTTTCCCCGTAGGGGTTTTACCATGTGAAAACATCGATGTGTTGATATTTGATCTGGTTATGTGAGTGGTTACTGAAGGTGTTCGTCCTCTGTTGGAATACCTCTATTGTAAAACAGGGTATCAGAGCTTGTTTGAAGATCTGCTCCTGTTGTAGATCGAGATCGTGAAGCTGAGTTGCCTCATCTCCATTTTTTGTCATTTATGTACATTTCTGGGCTGCGAGGATTGTACCATTGCGTTTGGAGCACTCGTTTAATTTAGGAACACTTTTCGTTTCACTCGAAAAGGTTTATGTTTGCCAAGATACGATCATTACAGTCAGAACCAGAGGTATAAAGCTTGAATACGCATTTTTAAAATTTTTGCAGAGTAGTATTTTGGTTTTGTATGATTTATTTCTTGGTTTCTACTCTTTTAGATCTTCATATTCTCTTTGCCCCACACCCTGTGCAATCTCAGAAAATCAGAAACAGATAGGAAAAGGTGCATCTTCCAGGTAAGCAACAACAACAACAACAACAACAACAACAACAACCCCAATCCTCCTTCTAAACATTACATATGTTTTTCTAGACCATTTGGTTAAAAATTGCCTTATTAAGTAAGAGGTATTGAATTCAAGTCTCTATTTTGTTACTTTTTTTGAAAACGTTCATGCTAAAATTGTAAAGTGTATTTCACTTCAAGTATAAAAGTGAATTACTATAAGTAGCTTTAATATCTTATTTTAGAGTTATTTATTTTCCATGAAGTAACTTAATTGTAAAAGTGATCCCCACTTATATTTATAAAAGTGGGTCACTTCATAAAGAAACTTACATCACCACGTGGTCCTTTGGTTACCGTTTATGCCTTTTTTTTAAAGGACATAACTCTCACATCCGAAGTCTGTTTTAAGTGTCTTTTTTTTTTTTTAA
Source organism: Picea engelmannii (assembly GCA_009831015.1). NCBI lineage: Eukaryota > Viridiplantae > Streptophyta > Pinopsida > Pinales > Pinaceae > Picea > Picea engelmannii. The sequence goes on along the minus strand of ML780635.1, from coordinate 801,620 downwards.
ACCGCATAACTTTTCGAGATATTTCCATTCAGATCATCAGTTTCAGTTTTTAAATCCATAATATATGCATATTTAATATGTATTCTACAAGTAATCTCTTACTTACCAGCATCAACTACTTCAAATGGAAATCCCATATGGAGGATTTATTAAGAAGTAAAGGCTTGTACCGAATTACCTTGGGAAAGGAAACAACACCCATTGATGCTGATAAGAAAACCAAATGGGATAATAGGAATGACGAAGCATGTGGATTAATATGAATGTCCATAACTCCTGATTTAAGGTTCCACCTTCAAATAATTGATAAACCCAAAGAATCTTGGGAAAATATTGAATCTGTGTTTGGTAAACATAATATTATTCGAGCACAACAATTAGCAAATCAAGTACTAACTTTAAGTCTAAGTGATTTTTCTTGCATTGAAGACTATCTATCTAAGTTTAAAACACTCAGAACTTTATGTGAAGAATCTAAGATAAAGATAGACGAATATCATTGCATCTATCTTATTCTTTCTAAGCTAGGTAGTGCATATTTTGTGTTTGTATCAACCTTTTATGACATGCAAGAGGCTCTAGGGACAACTTACCAAAAACCCACTCTTGAGAACTTTTGTGATTCTTTGATGAGATAGCAACATAAGCTAGTACAGCTTGGAGTGATCAGCACTGCAGGTACCTCCAACAAAGCCTTACTTGTCCATCAGAAAGATAAACCCAAGAATCCCAATAAGAAACATCCTGTTGGTAAATGTTTTACAGGAAGCATATGCTTGTCATTGATGGAAAGTACAACAACGAATATGGCTTAAGTACAAGAAGAATGTAATAGATGGGCACCAGAAGTATTTTGGGAAGACGTTGCAGAGAAAACTCGATAAGTTCAGAAGAGATAGTGCAGAGGATTGTTGGCAGGTTTAACAGGCAATGTGAGCTTGTCATTGATGGTAGGATCAGAGTGTGCATCGATGGAAAAACATGAACAACATAAGCTAAGGAGGATTAACGCAGAGTCGCACGCAGTGCGTAGGTGTGCACCAGGGATGAGGTTAACTCATTGCCAAAGCTCAAGAGAGATAGCGTACTCAGGATCACAGGCGGATCAGAGGTCGAGGCCTTTGACACTTAGAAATTATTCTAAGTAAGGAGGATGTGTAAGCTCGAGAGGAGAAGCATTAGTGATCGTTGGTTCCCATTTAAATTCTTGAAAGAAGGAGGACCGTCAGATCTGATTGTAGACAAGAAGAACGCACAGAAGAGGAGGACAAATCTCAGCTATCAGATCAAGGTGGCGATCTGGACCGTCGATCCGACTCCATTTCAGAGTTTTGCGGATCAAGAGTTGGAGATGTAAAAGAAAATTCACCACAGGAATGTCGAAATCGTGATATGCGAAATCACGATTTAATCGTAGCCATCAAATCAAGGTGTGATCTGGACTGTCGATCCGACTCCATTTCGGAGTTTCACGAATCGCGACTTGGAGAGGCAAGAAACAATACCATAGGAATGTTGAAATCATGAAATGCGAAATAGCGAAATGATCTGAGCCGTCAGATCAAGGTTTGATGTGGACCATTGATCCAACCCCATTTTGGGGTTTCGAATACCGAAAGTTGGAGTGTCGAAACACTTCGCAACAAGAATGCAAAAATCGCAATATGATCTGAGCCATTGAATCAAGATCATATCTGGACCGTCGAATCATAGGACAAGTGGCAAGCGATTGGAATTTCGCTGACTTGGAGTCAACAGAGCATGGTGTGGAAACTCCCGAGATGCGAGATCGTGATAAGATCTGGACTGTCGGATCTATAGAGATTTCAACCGTCGATCAGACTCGATGAAGTTTATAAAATCGCAAAATATGAAGCGCCTTTTAGCACATCTTGTGGTCACCGCCGGTGGTCAGGAGAAGGAAAGGAGTCAGTTCAGATAAGCTCCATTTCGGGGTTTTGGGGATCGCAACTTGGAGAGTCAAGATGCCTTACCTCCAGATTCATGAAATGCGAAATCGCGAAAGCGCTTTATGCATAAGCACATGGTCATAGCCATTGGGCACATCGATGGAAGATGGAGGAAGAAGCTAGAAGTAAATGCAAGTTTCTATGAATTCAATCCAATGGTGCAGGTGAAGTTGAACAAGATTGGAGGGCTACTGTGGCATGACACAGTGAAACTGCCAGAAACCAGTGATGAGTTCTACCAGAGGACTCAAAGACACTTCGAGGTGATTGACAGAGGAGGTGAAGAGTCTCAAGGGATCAACCAGTAGAACAAAGACTGTTCGTGGAGGTGATTGACAGCTGGATATGCATTAGAGCCTGTAACTGCGACAGAGAGGGTGAGCTCTACTGTAACAGAGAAGACAAAGAGTCTTAACTCTCAGAGAGGCTGAGGAATCTCAGCATAACACCCAGTGATGCTGAATGCATGGGAAAAACTGCCAAAGAAGCTGAAGAGTCACGATGATGATGAGGCAGAGCACTCGAGATGTGGAGAATATCGGTGCGATGTGAGGATGCGGAGGATTATGTGCATTGCATGCACAAGGTGCACAGAAGCTATAAGTACACGGTACAGAGAAGAGATGTGGTTGTTGTTGGAGTTGTTGTTGATGTTGTTGTTGGTGCTGGTGTGGTGGTTGTTGTTGTTGAGAGTGAATCAAGCATGAGGAAGGATCAAAGTGCAACAGCTCAATTGAATAGAAGAGGAGCTGTGCAGTGAATGGACATGGTGCACGGAGAATAAAAAGAAAAAGAACAGACAACGCATGTCATGTGTGCAGAAAGGTAGTGAGGCAGACAAAGCAACGAAATGCAACAGAACAGTGATGAGTCTGGTAAGCCATTGTTGAACATTATATCACTGTAATAAGTTTCAGTAGCAAAGATTTATATTTCAGGGTGGTAGGGAGGTGCTAGGGAGGACTGTTTTCCTCATAGGTTCAAGTGGGTGCTTGAACACAGGGAATTGTAGCTTCCATCTGGTTGCAGCCAGAGAAACCAGGGTGGCAGGGTGGTGCAAGGGAGAACTCTGTTATACAAGTTGGTGCATGTATGATTGGAAGTTGTTGCTTCCATCCAGTTGGTGCTGGAAACACTTAGGGAGTTAGTTCCTCCTTCTAGTTTGTGCTAGAGAAACCAGGGAGTTGGTGCTAGAGAAACCAGGGAGTTGGTGCTTCTTTCTAGTTGGTGCTAGAGAAACCAGGGAGTTGGTGCTTCCTTCTAGTTGGTGCTATAGAAACCAGGGAGTTGGTGCTTCCTTCTAGTGGGTGCTAGAGAAAATAGAGAGTTGGTGCTCTCAACAAGTAGATGCTTGCAAAACTGAGGTTGTAGCCTCATTATGAGTTGGTGCTCATATGTATGATAATGTAAAGAATGTAACTATTACTTATCATATAAAGAAAAAGACGTTTTTACCCTGTATGGGTTTCCTCAGGAAATATCTATTTCTGTGTTTCTCATATATGTGACTAATGCTGAATGTGCCATTGTTGATTTCCCTTCATTATTGTGATCATCAGTCAGTGTTTCTGCAAAGAGTTTAAAAGAAGCATAATTGTTTAAGC
>ML780635.1:760948-797184 GCA_009831015.1 Picea engelmannii | reverse complement strand
TCAACTGTGGTAAGATAGGTCATTTTGCAAATAAATGTCCACACAAGAAACATGATCAAAACTCTGAAGATGAAGAGAAGCACAAATCAAGAAGATTTGATAAGAAGAAAAGTTTATGTGTAAACAATGATGACTCCTCAGAAAACTCCGATAGTAATTCTTCATGTGAAGATAAAGTAAATGACTTCATGCTTATGTCCAAAGAGGATTATGATATTGAAATCATAGGCAGTGATGAGAATGATGAAGAAGCTGTGGTTGATATGGAAGGAGAACTGATCAATGCATTGGAAGAGATTGACAAACTGAGAATCAAGAACAGAAAACAAAAACAATTGCTGATACAGTTTGAGAAAGACAGTAAATAACATGATGAAGACTTTTCCCTGCTAAAAGTGGAATTAGAAGAGGCAAGGAAAATCGAGGATATTCTAAAACATCAGCTATCATAAAAGAGGGCAAGATCTGAAGCCCTGAAAGAAGAAGTAGTAAAAACTAGGAAAGAGATGGAGAAGTTTCAAACCTTGTATCATCAGAATCTATCAAGTATCAAAGCCTCAAAAGGATTAACCACCATTCTGAATCAGCAAAGAAATCCAAAGTTGAAAACTGGTTTGGGGTTTGAAGAGGGATCAAGTAGTGGTCAGCCAAGAAACAAAGAACCCATCAAGTTTGTTAAATCTACAACCAATGACAACCACAAACCTGCAGAAACAAAGGAAGACAATCAACCTCCCAGGACGAGCAAAGAAATAGGTGTCAGGACTGAATCTGTAGAACAAAGAAATAATGTACTCCCTGCTCAAGGACATCATCAGCATCGAAGAAATCGATTTTCTCAAAGAAGACAATCATTTTCCAGGTACAAAGAATTTTTCTATGGATATTGTTTCTACTGTTCTAACTTTGGTCACAAAGCTGTAAATTGTTCCTTAAGACTTAGACATAAGCAATTAAGATTTCAAAGGAATAAATATTTGCCTCAACAAAGAATGATACAGCTAAGTAACAAACCATCACAGATTGCAAATTTCCAAACTAAGTGTAGAGACATACAACTAAGGAGGTCAAGAAATAATAAACAGTGAATGAGTACACAACACTGCAAAAACAACTTTGACCTATTGAACAATGAGATTGAATGCTATAACTGTCACAACTTTGGCCACAAAGCTGCAAAATTCCATCTGAATAATTACAAAGAAGACCCAAGGTTAAAGTTCTTAGATAGAAAGGCCAACACATGGAAAAGAAAAGATAGTGAAAAATGTGGTCAAGCACTTTCAATTCAAAAACAAAAGGCCTCTGGGAATATAGATAGTGGATGTTCCAAGCACATGACTGGAGACAAGGATAAGCTACTATCCATAAATAAAAGCAAAACAGGAAATGAGATCCTTGAAAATGATGAACCAGGTAAAATCAAGGATAGAGAGATGATGAGTTTGAGTAATGACAAAGGAGATGCCCAGTACGTTCTGCTTGTGGATGGTTTGAAACATAATTTGCTCAATACAAGTCAAAAATGTGATAGAGGCGGTGAAGAGGTGCTCACATCCAAAGAATGTAAGGTAAATATAAACTCAGGACAAGTGGTGAATAAAAGCATAAAGAAACTAAATGATGTTGAAATTGAGACCTCCCCTGCAAGCAAAGAAGAAGATTCAGATACAATAAAATCATGTTCAGTTAGCATTAACCCCATGGATGAAGTAGGAGAAGAACCATGTCATAAACATGTAGTATAAGTCTTGAAGGTTGAGAAGGCAGACACCCAAAGCAAGTCCTTAAACAACTCCATGACCCTGGATAAGATCTTGGATAGTCAGAGATCACCAAATGACAAATCTGGTATTGGATATAACAAAGAAAAAATCAGTACTCCTAAGAAACCTGGAACAGGTCCTTCATTTGTGAGAAAGAAAAGAAAGAATGAGAGTGAGTGTAGCAGTTTTCTCTTGTGATTGAATATGGACATAAAACCTTGGATTGTATGCATCATGGAAGAAATATGAAATTGCAGCATTAGAAATCGATGAGAATCAATGGGGAGATCCAAGAGTTGTGTGAACAGTAACAAGCAACAATTACGCAGAGTGTCAGTGGGATAACAACCTCTTCAACAACAACATTTTGTATTACAAAATGATATACATGACATCCTGTAGAGATAACAAGAGGAAAGACCTTGTCAAGGAAATTTAACCTTTAGGAACAAAAGGGGAAAAGATTCAGCAGCAGAGAGATAACAGTGACAGGGGGAGTCATCCACTCATGAGAAGAAAAGGTTGATGAAGGAGTCCGAGTAAGAGAAGTGAGAAATTTTGAGTATTCTACAGAGGATACAGCGGAAGCCGAGGAGGAACAGGTCCAAGAATCAGAAGAAGAAGACTCTGGTTTGGATACAAACATCTGCAGGCCTCAAATAAGAGAGTCCTTCCTGTTAGGGGGAGTTTGTGTTGGTCTTAATATTTGATACCTCCTAAAAATACTTCCACAACTCAGGGGGAGCATGTTCTCTTTGACATTGATGTCAAAGGGGGAGAAAAGAATCCAGGTGCCTTTGTTCCCATCAATGCCAAAGGGGGAGATTGTTGGTAAATGTTTTACAGAAAGCATATGCTTGTCATTGATGGCAAGTACAACAACGAAGATGGCTTAAGTACAGGAAGAATGTAATAGATGGGCACCAAAAGTATTTTGGGAAGATGCTACAGAGAAAACTTGATAAGTTTAGAAGAGATAGTGTAGAGGATTGTTGGTAGGTTTAACAGGCAATGTGAGCTTGTCATTGATGGCAGGATCAGAGTGTGCATCGATGGAAAAACAAGAACAACATAAGCTAAGGAGGATTAGCGCAGAGTCGCACGCAATGCGTAGGTGTGCACCAGGGATGAGGTTAACTCATTGCCAAAGCTCAAGAGAGATAGCGTACTTAGGATCACAGGCAGATCAGAGGTCGAGGCCTTTGACACTTAGAAATTCTTCTAAGTAAGGAGGATGCGTATGCTCAGGAGGAGAAGCGTCAGTTATCATTGGATCCCATTAAAATTCCCTAAAGAAGGAGGACCGTCAGATCTGATTGTAGACAAGAAGAACGCACAGAAGAGGAGGACACATCTCAGCTGTCAGATCAAGGTGGTGATCTGGACCGTCGATCCGACTCCATTTCAGAGTTTCATAGATCGGGAGTTGGAGATGTAACAAAACATTCACCACAGAAATGCCAAAATCGTGATATGCGAAATCGTGATTTGATCGTAGCCATTAGATCAAGGTGCAATCTAGACCATCGATCCGACTCCATTTCAGAGTTTTGCGAATCATGACTTGGAGAGGCAAGAAACAATACCACAGGAATGTTGAAATCGTGAAATGCAAAATAGCGAAATGATCTGAGCCGTCAGATCAAGGTTTGATGTGGACCATTTATCCAACCCCATTTCGGGGTTTCGAATACCAAAAGTTGGAGTGTCGAAACACTTCGCAACAAGAATGCTGAAATCACGATATGCGAAATCGTGATATGATCTGAGTCATTGAATCAAGATCAGATCTAGACCGTCGAATCATAGGACAAGTAGCAAGTGATTGGAATTTTGCTGACTTGGAGTCAATAGAGCATGGTGTGGAAACTCACGAGATCCGAGATCGCGATAAGATCTAGACCATCGGATCTATGGAGATTTCAACCGTCAATCAGACTCGATGAAGTTTATAAACTCATGAAATATGAAGCGCCTTTTGGCACAACCTGTGATCACCGCCGCTGGTCACGAGAAGGGAAGGAGTCAGTTCAAATAAGCTCCATTTCGGGGTTTCGGGGATCGCGACTTGGAGAGTCGAGATGCCTCACCTCCAGATTCACGAAATGCGAAATCGCAAAAGTGCTTTATGCATAAGCGTGTGGTCATAGCCATTGGGCACATCGATGGAAGATGGAGGAAGAAGCTGGAAGTAAACACAAGTTCTATGAATTCAATCCAATGGTTCAGGTGAAGTTGAACAAGATCGGAGGGCTACTATTGCACGAAACAATGAAACTGCCAGAAACCAGTGATGAGTTATACCAGAGGACTCGAAGACACTTCGAGGTGATTGAAAGAGGAGGTGAAGAGTCTCAAGGGATCAGCCAGTAGAACAAAGATTGACTGTTCATGGAGGCGATTGATAGCTGGATATGCATTGGAGCCTATAACTGTGATAGAGAGGGTGAGCTCTACTGTAACAGAGAAGACAAAGAGTCTTGACTCTCAAAGAGGCTGAGGAATCTCATCATAACACCCAATGATGCTAAACATGTGGGAAAAACTACCAAAGAAGCTGAAGAGTCACGATGATGATGAGGTAGAGCACTCGAGATGTGGAGAATATTGGCGCGGTGTGAGGATACAGAGGATTGCATGCATTGCATGCACAAGGTGCATAGAAGCTATAAGTACACGATACAAAGAAGAGATGCGGTTGCTATTGGAGTTGTTGTTGTTGCTATTGATGGTGCTGGTGTGGTGGTTGTTTCTATTGAGAGTGAATCATGCAGAGATGGTGTTTGTGCCGGTTGTGTTCTCGGAAAACATCATCGGGACAATTTTGACAAAAATGCCTCTTGGCATGCCTCGGGTACTTTGCAGCTTGTTCACAGTGATTCAAAGGTTAAGAACAGATAATGGAGGTGAATATGTGAACAATAATTTTACAAGTTACTGCACTACACAAGGAATCCAAATGCAACACACTGTTCCATATACATCACAACAAAATGGTGTTGCTGAGAGAAATAATCACACATTAAAATAAATGGCTAATTGTATGATCCAATCTAAAGGATTAAGTCTAAAGTATTGGGCGGAAGCAATCAACTGTGCAAATTACATAGTAAATCACACTCCCACAAGGTCTCTTAAAAACATAACACTGGAAGAAGCTTGGACTAAAACTAAACTAGATGTAAGTCACTTCCGTGTATTTGGAAGTATAGCATGGGCTCACATTCCTAATGAGAAAAGGAAAGAATTGTAGCCTAAAAGTGAGAAGTGTATATTTGTTGGTTATTCTGAAGATGTCAAAGGTTAAAGACTTCTTCAACCACATTGAAATGAAATTATTATTAGAAGAGATGTTAAATTTGATGAAAATCTCTTGGCCTGCGAGCCTAATTCAACGGTTGTGCCTTCTTTGGCTTGCGAGACATCTTTGTCATTTGTGCCTTCTTCTATTCTGGTTTCTTCTTCAGATGATGACAGTGAGGATTAAAATCCACCTCCACCTGCTCACCTTCCTCCAGATGAGTCCTTTGAACCTGAACCGACACCATCTCCACCGCTTCCTAGATGGGTCTGTTCAACACGAGAATCAACTGGTGATCTTGTCAGTGATCATTTAGATCAGTGTCAGACACGTTCAAAGTTCCAACAAGCCTCTTCTCTTTTGGCTCAAGTTTCAGAAACTCGTGATCCAAAGACATTTTTAGAAGCTTCAGGTCATCAAGATTGGGATACAACAATGAATGAAGAGTAACATTCTTTGATGGAATACGATACTTGGGATCTTGTACCTCTTCAAAAAGGAAGAAAACTTTTCATATGTAAATGGGTCTACAGAACTAAGTATGCATCATATGGAAGTGTTGAAAGACATAAGGCTCGATTAGTTACCAAAGGATTTTCCCAAGTTGAGGGAATTGACTATAATGAAACCTTTTTCCCTGTAGCCAAAATGAATTCCATCTGACTTGTTCTTGCCCTTGATTCCTCAAATAAATGGGAGGTCCATCAGATGGATGTTAAATCTGCCTTCTTGCACAAATATTTGCAAGAAGAAATATACATGGAACAAACTCCTGACTATGTCTAGAATGAATCTAGCCTTGTTTGTTGCCTTAAGAAATCTCTTTATGGTCTCAAGCAAGCTCCCTGAGCTTGGTATGCCAAAATGGACAGCTTTCTTATTGCCATTGGATTCTCTAGATGCCATTTTGATCCTAATGTATATACCAAGAAAGTAGGAAGCCATCTCATAATCCTTGTCCTTTATGTTGATGACCTTATCCTTACTAGTAGTGACTCAAAAAATATAAACCATGTGAAAACCATCCTTAAGAAGAAATTTGAAATGGCAGACTTAGGCATTTTGCACTATTTTCTTGGTCTCCAAGTTTTGCAAACCAATGCGGGAATTTTTCCTTCCCAGTCTAAGTATGTTTTTGAACTTCTTTGTCGCTTTCACATGGATGATTGTAAACCAACCCCTTCTCCCTTCCAGTCTAGAGTCAATCTTACTGCCACTTGTACTTCTCCCAAAGTTGATGCCACCCTGTACCGTCAGTTAGTCGGTAGCCTCTTATCCTTGACTCATACCCGTCATGATCTTTCCTTTGTTGTTGGTCTTGTTTCCTGATATATGCAAACACCCCATGAAGGCCATTGGAAAGAAACTAAAAGGATACTTCACTATGTCCTTGGTACATTTGAGTTCGAGATAGATTACAGTTTAGGGAGGACTCCTTTATTGGTTGGTTTCACTGATTCAGATTGGCCCAATGACCCCGATGATCGGAAGTCTACTGTAGGTTATGTTTTCAGCCTTGGTTTAGGACCTATCACTTGGGCCTGTAAGAAACAACAGGCTATTTCACTTTCTTCAACAGAAGCAGAGTACCGAGCAATGGTAAATGAAAGTCAATAAGCCTTGTGGTTTCGACTGATCTATTCAGAGTTTGGATTCCAGCAACAGGATCCGACCATCCTTTGGTGCGACAATCAGAGTGCCATCAAGCTCGCCAAAGACCCAATTCAACATCAGTGTAGAAAACACATCGAGCTACACATAGTCTAATGCATCCTTCCTTCTCCTATTGTATCACCATTGTAAATCCTTGAATCCTGTCCCAAGTTGTCCTTAAGGGGGGATGTTAGGATATTTATACACTTAGGAGTTAGTTAAGATCTACTTGGTCTAATGTGTCGTTAGGTAAAAGTGTGTTTCTTTAGTATGCATTAGTATTCATTTGTAGTTAGGAAATCCGACGGTCACGATATGTTCCTGACATAGAGTGATCCAATGGTTCATAGTCTCCTTGATATTAACGGCCATTGATGCATGGCTTAACACATGATTGGTCCATGATCTCTATTTAAAGAGAAAGGAGGGTAATTTTCCAATGATCAATTGTGAGAAACTCTCTTGTAAAATGTCTTTGTAATCTTTTTCTTTTGCATTAATAAACTGCTCCAAGTGGCCGCGTTGGCTGGGGCCGTGGATGTTTCCCTGTAGAGGTTTTACCACGTGAAAAGATTGGTGTGTTGATCTTTGATCTGGTTATGTGAGTGGTTGCTGAAGGTGTTCTTCCTCTTTTGGAATACCTGTGTTGTCGAACACTCCTTGATCAACTCAAGGGGGACAAATACTTCAGTAAGATTGATCTAAAGTCTAGATACCATTAGGTCCCAATAGAATAGACAGATACATGGAAAACTTCCTTCAAGTCAAAAGAAGGCCTTTTTGAATTGTTGGTCATGCCCTTTTGTTTGACAAATTCCCCATCAACTTTCATGAAGATGGTGGATGATATCTTGCGGCCTTTCACTAATTATTTTGTGGTGGTGTATTTGGATGACGTCCTCATCTACAAGAAGACTTGGGCATAACACGTATAGCATATTCAGTAGGTTCTACACACTCCATGGTAGCACAAGCTATATTGCAACTTGGAAAAATGGTCCTTCGACATGAACATGGTCCAATACCTAGGATACATTGTTGATGTGCATGGTGTGCATGTTGATCCAGCCAAGATCCAAGTCATATGTGACTGTCTATCCATAACCACGCTCAATGAGCTTCAAATATTCTTAGGCCTTGCCAATTTATATTGTTTGTGTTGTGATTCTTAGATATTGCATGGGCCCTTAGCCAAATAACTAGGGGTGGTGGTAAGGAAAAATTTGTGTGGGGCCTGTCCCAAAAAAAAGAGTTCGATGATCTGAAGTAGCACTTGTGCTCAGCCCCAATGCTTTTATTACATGACCTATAACATCGCTTTAATATTGAGACAGATGCTTCAAACTATGTTGTGGGTGCAGTCATCACTCAACATGACCACCCCGTGGCCTATCATAGTGAGAAACTATCTAATGTCATCCATAAGTACCCTACTTACGACAAAGAAATGTACTCCATTTTCTAAGCCTACCATCAGTGGAGGCATTACATTCTCAGGAAGGAGACAATCATCCACACTGATCATAAGCCGCTGCAATTCATGCAGACACAAGGAAAATTGCAGAATGATCGCCATCAGAAGTGGTCCACATATTTGCAACAGTTCCACCTCAACATCAAGGATAAAATGGGAAGTACCAATTGATTCGTTGATTTCCTTAGCCAACCTCCAGTTGTGAAACTCACCACAGTGCTAGATTCTTGTGGCCACGAGACCTCCAGATGGCCCCACCTCTATGAGATAGATACTGACTTCTCCAACACCTACCATATGTTGGGCACAAACACAACTGTCACTAATTTCCATCTTCAGGATGGGCTGTTGTGCCATCTAGGCCATCTCTGCATTCTAGCAAGAGAGTGAGCGAAGATGATTTGTGAATCCCACTATTGTTGGGTGGTAGGACACTTCGGCATGGAAAAGACAGTGGTGGTGTTGCAACAACATTTTTATTGGTCGAAACTTAAACAAGATGTCAACAAGTATATTTGGTTCTGCACTGTCTGCGTTATTTCCAAACCGACCACTAAGAAAAAATGTCTGTACACTCCTCTTCCTACTGTCGACAGACCCTAGGAGTCCATCTTAATGGAATACATGTCGGGTCTTTTGTCCCCCAAGTGGAGAAATGATTGTGTTTTTGTGGTTGTTGATCACTTTTCCAAGATGGTGATTATGACCACTTGCAAGAAGAGCATCACAATGGAGGCCACTTCCAAGATCTTCTTTGAACGAGTGTGGGTACATTTTGGGATCCCACAAACCGTTATCTCAGATCGGGAAAACCAGCTCCTCAACATGGTTGATCCTCTTGTCACTGTTGGACACAAAGCTCACCAAGTCCATTTCCTTCCACCCCTAGACGGATGGACAAACTGAGGTCATCAATCAAATGATTGTGCACATCTTGTGCATGTACAATTCCAAGAACTCCTACACCTGGGATGAGAGTCTTCCCTATGTTCAACATAGCTACAATAGATCCATACACAGCTCAATTTGCCACAAATTCTTTCATGTTGAGTTGGGATTTCAACCATTGGGTCCCATGGATGTTGCACTACCCCTTGCAACCACCCAGACAGACTCATCACATGCCCCAACTAGAGCTAACAAACCCACCCAGTTCATTAAGTGGATCCACCACATCTGCCAACAGGTTCAATATATTTTATAGAAGTCCAATTCCAAGTACAAGCAATGCCATGATCAACATAGGGTGCCACATCAGTTTCAGGTTGGAGACAAAGTTTGGTTGCACTTATAGAAAGAATGCCTTAAAGGGACTCATCGAAATCTTAGTCCACTCCATTATGGACCTTACACCATCACCAAGGATGTGGGTGACAATGCTTTTGATCTCAACCTTCCCCCCTTCCTTGGCTTTCACCTGGTGTTCAATGTGGACCTCCTTCGGCCTTATTTTCCACCATTATTGGACACCTTGGAGATAACAGAACAATTGACACCAACAAAGCTCAACCTTGACTGTATTGAACAAGAATCCTCTGATCAAATCATGGATAGACAGGCCAAGGACACTCACCAACAAAGGATCCATGTTTATCAGGTTGTCAAAGTAGGGAAACTCATGAACTAAGGTAAGTGGCTCACCCGAGGCCAAATTCAACATAAATTTCCTCATATGATGGCGAAATCAACACAATGGAGACCATTGCTTCCTAAGGGGGGAGTATTTATCCAAAAGGATATCGATGGCCACCCACCTTTTCAAACTATCTCAAAACAGGTTTTTTGGCAACTTACTAATTTTACCAGTTTTTCGGTTCCCAAACTTTCAGGGCCATTTTGAGGGCCCAAACGAAGTTTTTTCATGATCAGGAACCTCAACGATAGCCAACAACTTTGAATAAGTTCCCTAAATGAATCTCCTCATCAATACCTTTCCAACGAGCTATCGTGCACCCTAAATGAATATCGTATGCAAAGGTTACGACCCCAGTAAGTTGATGTACTAACTTACCCCAACGGGGCCCACATGATTTTTGGTGCTTCATCTCCTAGGGTTAGGTTTTTGGATGTATAGGGTTTTGGAATTCATGTTTATTTTAAAAATTCATTTAGAGCCTCATTGTACTCATCTTGTTTCAAATGAGCGTAGTCGTCACATCTCTTCTCAATGATAAGTTGGCACCATTCTAGCAAGCTTGTTTTCAGTCTGCATTTTACAGTTTTAAGCATATTTATTATTTAATAGAAATAAAGTTTTACTATATATCTCTTATTGTTCACTATGTCTCTATGTTAATATTATAAATCTATGGTTTCATTTCGTTCCACTCATAAATCCATATCATTTGGAGTATCTCTGGCACTGGGGTTTTTCTCAACGAGGCATAGTGCAATTTTTGAAGACGAGGTTGATTTTCAAGAGCAATGTCGGGAATTTTTGGGTAGTGTAGTCACATGTTCCTTGGAAAAACAAACTTTTGGGAGCTTATGGAACTTTTTTATAATGCTCAGTTAGGATTTTATGCCCCCAGGCCAAATTGGCCACATGTCCTTGAATGGCTTGAGGAGGTGAGTTGCAAATCGTGATACAAATATAACCGAGACTCATATGGGAGAACTACCGATTGTATTGGATTCAGAGCACTGGCTTACAACTAGTTGGGCCCCTATGTTATCATTCCGTCGACTAGAAAACCATTTGTTGGAATATCTCTAGTGCTAGTTTTTTGCTCAATGATGCATAGTGCAAGTTCTAAAGATGAGGTTGATTTTCAAGAACATCGTGTTGGGTGTTTGTGGGTAGTGCAGTTGCATGGAACTTGTCCAAATAGACTTGAAAGAGCTTACAAAACTCTATTATGCTACTCAGTTTCGATTTTACGCCCCCGGACCAAATTGGCCACATGTCCTTGAATGGCATGAGGAGGCGAGTTACAACTCGCGATGAAACTCAAACCGGGACTTGGATGGGCCAACTGCTAGTTGCATTAGATATGGATCACCGGGCTTAAGCTAGTGGGTCCCCTTCATTATCATTATGTCGATTTGAAAACTGTTTGTTGGAGTATCTTCAACACTAGGGTTTTGCTTAATGAGGCTTAGTTTGTTGACTCTTAGAATTGTCACAAAGTCACCAGCTTGCAAAGAATTATAAGGCATACGCAATTTTATTATATATGTATATATACTAAATAAGCTATAAGTGGGAACCCCTATAGCGTCATTAAAAAAAAGTGCCCCCTTGAAGGAAAAGTATCTTGATTATGTGTTTTCGTAAGTTGTCTCGGATGCTAATGGATCACTTGCATGTTTGATTATCTTGATATGAGATTGGTTTTAATTCTTAGAGCAAATGAATGGTAACAATTTCGATTTCAAATGACCATTAAAACTTCTTTGGGAATGGATTTTTTGATCCTAAATACTAGTGCATGGAAAAATCATCATCAAAACGAAGTGTTCATTGCTGCTATGTTTGACAATTTACGGTTTCAAATGGTAAAAGGATTCTAATTTTTTA
This sequence comes from Picea engelmannii, assembly GCA_009831015.1. Taxonomy (NCBI): domain Eukaryota; kingdom Viridiplantae; phylum Streptophyta; class Pinopsida; order Pinales; family Pinaceae; genus Picea; species Picea engelmannii. Next base: position 785,470 of record ML780635.1, on the reverse strand, counting down.
TCAATCTATTGACATGGTATTCACTTATTAGCCGCCACTTTGTATATGTGATGTGTTTATTGCAAATTCAACCTCTAGACATATGATTGTGACTTGTTATAAAATGGGGAATTATATATACATATGCGCATAACATACCACTCATATATATTGCATTGCTTATATGTATATGGTCTAATACATATTACACAAGCTACAAGAATGTGGTAGTATCAACTTTGTTGTTAATGGTTGTGGTGATTCAAAAGTTTGTATATGGAAAAGTTTTGGAAGTTTTAACGCATATGGGTTACGTTATCCACACAATGAACTTATGATAAGTCTGTAAACCATGTGATCCACGATGTGATATGTTTGTCAACAATGTTAATGTGGTAAGTGGATACGTTGCTGAGATGAGATCTCATATGAACTGGCACTTACTTGTCACTTGTTGGTTGCATGGGGTTTTGATGTGGACCACCTTGGGTTAAGTGAGTGACTAATGCTAGCCATCACCCCAACATATGTGACCAACAGTTAATGCACTGGCTAGTGTTAGGGGTTACCACCTTAGGGTTCGACATTTGGTTCATTTGTTTGGTGGTTTGGAGGAAGATTGATATCTTGGTAATTGTTGCAATTGCTCGAAGGTGCCATTTAACCTGCACAACACCAAGTATCAAGGTTTCGACTCCTTGTCATCTAATGTTGTTTTTTATTAGTAGTTTATGCCTAGCTCTACAACTACATGTTTTTCTCGACAATTTGTTTCTTTAGAAAAATGAAATCATTATGGTCCTCTTTCTAGAAAGACATGCATGCATAGGAGCTCAGATGGTTTTGATTGATGGTTCTGCTCATTGGTTTTCATGGCTATTTCTACTGTGTTTTTCATTTCACGTTTCAGTTGGTTGGTCCGTGGCTGCCTCCTGTGTTTTGTTAGCCAAAGAATGGAAGAAACCTATTCTTATGGGTTTTTGTATTACAGAATTGCATGAAAATGGGTTTGTATGAAGACTCTATGTTTGTTCTTGCACTTAAAATGAAATATCCCTGCGAGCCTATGTGTGCTCTTGTTGAAAAATAAGTGGATTATATGGATTTTTTTCCCTACAAACGAATTGGATTCGCTCGCATGCACATTGAAATCCCAACTGAGTCCGAAGCAAAAGTTGACAGGGTTAAAACCCTCATCATACCAATTTGTTTCTTATTTCATTAATTATGATAGACATAAGTCTTGTTGAGAACCCTTGTGGACTTGGTTTCTTCTATTGTTATAGTATGGGTCGTATACATAAAAAAAATTGAAAAGGGAAAAGGACAACATTGTTTCTATGTATTGTGCATAAAATTGTAATGAGGGTCGCACGAGAGTCTGCAATCATTTTGAAGTGACCCATTGGGCCTTGTGGTATTAATGGTTGTGCTCGGGTTGTCTTTATTGTTGGTATAAGAGAAACAAGGGTTTGAACCCGTGTCATTTTGTTGCATGCATGCAAGCTGCGACACCTCTGCCATGGTTGAATGTTACTCAAACTATTTGTTCGAATCTTTAGACAAAGGCTTGTCAATGGGATTTTGGGTCGACACATTCTTCATTGTTATGGTGATAATTGATGTGCTAAAAATCACTTTCTTTTCCTCTGATTCAATTTAATCACTTACGGTCACAACACATGCATGTCACTATGATGATTGGTCGATGTATTTGGTGTGTTATGCATTTCCATCATCGATTTTGGGTCTGATTGGATATCATTTCTTGAAAACTTAGTTCGTGTTGTGGATCATATGTGCATTCAAATGATGGTCCATGGTAATGAATTCCATTGTTTAATATGAAGAAAGAGACAATGTTTTTATTGGTTCTGGTTTGAATTATTATTTCAATGTCTCTGTTGGTATTTCGAGCATTGTTCTCATGAATTCATGCATTTGTTTCTTATTGATTATGGTTTTTGAGGCAGTAATATGTAATGGTTGGATTGAAGGAAGGATATGGTGTTATTATGAAATTGGCACATAGGTTTTAATCAATTTGTAAATAATAAATGATGCCTAGAACGTGACTATGAATAAGTAACAATGAATATTTTGTGAGTTAATGATGGAACTGTTACGAGACATTCTTCAAACTATGATTTTAAATGAATAATTTGGTTATGAGATGGAGGATCAGTAAAGTGTAGACTTAAATTTTATTTTTTGAACACTATGGTTGCATGATGATTATAATTATGCGTATTGAAACTTCAAGAAATGAATGGTAAAGTGAAATGATTATGGAAGCAATTGTAGTAAAAAGCATGTCGATTCTTACATATTCATATCCTACTTATCATATTTCATCCATTACAATTCCTTTTCATTGTCCCAAGTACCTATTTCATCCCATGCTTTAATTACAATTGTATGAAGTATTTCATAACAAAATTAAATAAGTCAAGAAGAAAGTGGTCAATTTGTTTGGAGTCTACTCTGTTTCATTCCCAAAGATGTTGATGAGATGTGATGAATATGATCACAATGTTTTGGTAGAAATAGTCATGGTAAATGAATATTCCATGTTTCATATCCCTGTCATACTTACCATCTTCCTCTCATTACAAACCTAGTCATAGAGTCCCAAGAGCCCTTCTAATCCCCTGCTCCAAGTGATTACTATTTCTAGGATATGGAATGCATGATAATTTCTTGCATGTGTATTGTTATGTATAGAGCTAGGTTTAAACTATTATTTGAAATGTTTTTAGATGATTGATAAGTCATTCTCTGGTTATGATGTGTGCAAATTTTTGTTAGCATGAGATTTTTCAGCAGGGGCAGTCACATCAAAAGGAGTAATAATAGAGGCACAGGATTGGGCCCCTGGAAAAGGGGTAACAAAATACTTAGGTTCTCTATACATTTTGGTGCAGATTCAAAAGATTTTAATCAGTTGTTGCAAACAAGTTTCCAAAACTTGGCTGGTCAACAATCTTACAGACCTCCACCTATCCCTGAGAATGCTTTCCCAAGCATTGGTTTACCAATACCAGATCATAATTTTTCTCCTTTAGTTATGTTAGAACGAGATGGCTGGAAAGACATTGTACACTCTCCTCCTAGACATTCACAAGGTTGGCCAAACATTGACCACCCTCAACAACCTCCTTTTCATACTTTTCCTATTGTTTAATCTCCACCACCACCTCTTCTACACCAAAACTTACAACCTCAATCCCAAGCTTCACATGCCCATCATAAAGCCAAAATCACTGAGCTTGAAGGCAACCATGAGGAAGAGAAAGTAACAACAACCAAGTCAAAATCATCACAGAAGTATTCTCATTCAGTCACTTCCCACATGCAAGAGAATGATCATAAATATGCTAAGGAAGATTCATCAATTGGAAATAATGAAGGAGCTGAGAGAAGTCATAGAAAGAGAGGGGAAACCTCTCACAGTAAATATGGTTTTTCATGATCAGTTTGGTTTATTTTGGAATGTGTACATGGAATTATTTGCACTTTATTTTGGACAACTTCATGTTTTACAACATATCATTTTTGGGACAACTCATATATATTTTTGACAGCTCATATTTTGACAGTTTTATTTTGGACAACCTTGTATATTGTATGCTTCATGTTTGGTTAGATTTATATGATGGTTAGATTTTGATTAATTGAATGAATTCCACATGGAGTGACAAGGGGACTCCTCTGAATGTTCCATCTTATGCATGATAATGACATGGATTGTATGATGTGGCAAGTTATGTGTCATGCATTTAAAGTGGAATATACAAGGATGAAATGGATTATTAATTTATTAAAGTCAATTAGGGGGTCCCAATTTATTAGTTTTATTTAGTACCCTTATCATATTATTATTATTTATTAATTTACTTGAATACTCTCCTATTAATTAACTAATTGTTACTTAATGAGCTAACTAAAAGTGGTTGAGTGATTCAACTACCTTGGAGATATTAAATGGAGCAAGCTTAACAAATTAAGGAAGGGAGAGAACACATTGCTCTGATCTCTTACTTCCAAGTGAGATTTCATTACTAGTTAATTCATATCTGATTTCTAAACTGAGACACTTCTTATGATAGTAGGGTCTGTCGAAGGTGACGAAAATCTAGGACCAAGAGCGTTGAATTGTGATATGTTTCTAGGTTGATTGTTTGTTTGATAGTCTGCAGAATTATAGTTTCTAGATTAATTTCTCGGTGATAATTAGGATTCTTGTGCAGAGTCATAAGAGAGTGTAATAGGTGGTTGTTGGCTATCTTTACACCATTCTTGGTATGATTTGAAGGCAATGATGGCCTATGTGTGTGTCACCCTAGGCTTCTAGACTTTCATCTGGTCCATACTCTGAAAGTATGTGAAGTGTATTGGTTGTTACATAATGAATGTATAAAATAAATGATGGTTTTGCAACTCTTCTTGGTCCTTCTTGTTTCTATCAAATTATGTGATTTTTCTTCTTGTTCAGAAATTTTATCTAAAAAAATCAGATTTCTTTATTTTAGTTTGCTCTATGATAAATAACAAAAAAACAATTGGTATTTAATTTTAATATCTTGAACGTTAATTGAATTAGCAATAAGGCTATAAATTAGGGTAACAGTCATGCCTATCTTGTCCTAGCCAGGAAAGATTCAAAACAATGCGAGGAGAGATTCAATCTCTTTTCCTCAACATTTTCTTTGGTGACCATACTGGGGATGAAAGACTCCATTTTCATTTCCCTGGTTTGTGTTTTTTGTACACTTGTAAATTTATTGTTTATATTCATTGCTTTAATTTATGTTTTAAGTCCGTTTATAGCTTGTATATTTCTGTTTAAATTCTTCTTTTGACTCATGACTATGCCCGTTCAAAGACAACCCAACCTAGGTGATGGTCTAGAGGATCAAACTAGCAGTACCCTTACCTTGTACAATCTCATTCTTGAGACTGCCAATAACCGTGTTGAATTGAATCGTTCTTAGGAAGTTGTCTCTGAAGAGGCTCGAATCCGAGAATAGCGGGATGCCCATCAGAGGATAATTAGAAATCATCTGCATCATTAATTTTATATCATGACCATTCCTACCCTTGATCAACCTGAAATTCCTGAAGACCCTGTCAACTAGAACAATGTCTCATTCACCTTATTCCAAGAAATCCTCAGAAATTCTCATACTAGGGTTGAGTTACATCGATACTAGGAAGTTATTTTTGTTGAAGAATGTCTCCAATAAGATTTGGATGACCAAAGGAGACAAGCCCTCGATGAACCTCGACATCAACACATATTATGTCCTCTTCCTCCAATATATCTCGACGAATACGAGGTCAATCATCTGACTTTCCTCTAATTCCTGAAGTAGGAAGAACAAAAGTTGTTTAGCAATGAAAACAACCTAAGCTTCATCAGTCTTTGTCTGATTCGACCAGTTCCTCATCCTCTCTGCTTCCTTACATCTTCAAAAATGTCTAGCACTAGTAGTCGAACATGTAGTAGTGGTTCTAGAGGTGGCTCTAGCATCTCATACTCCTCACAACCATCTTCTTAGATTTCAATTAGGAGTATCTATATCCATGCTATTCTTGTCCAATATACCACAAATCCAACCAAGGTCATTAGAAAATATGGTTTATTTCAATTTGAGGAAGATGCTACTACTACTCTATGGCATGTTTCTTCTCCCTTAAAGCTTGCACCAACAACCAATCCTTTGCTAAAATTCAAAGATCATTTTCCCAAGTTCTCTGGAAACGGTACTATATCTATAGATGAGAATCTGATTGCTTTTTTGAATGCTTATCATAACATTGGTGTGAATGACAACGATACTTGTATGCGTCTATCTGTCAATTCTCTAAAAGGAAAAGCTACGGTTGATTTCTTTGACTTGCCTCCGAAAATATTATCCACCTGGGATGAGTTGGTATACTATTTCAAGTCCACTTTTGGACAACCCAAGAGTCTAGCTGATCAGTTGAAGGAGTATAATAAAATTACCTATAATAAGGGTGAAACCATTAAGGATTTCAATCTTCTCTTGACCAAGTTATCTAATCAAATCCTTGAACTTATCATACCTCAAAACCAAGCTGCATTAATGCACTACTATAATGCCTTACCCTCTTCTTATCATCACAGATTGGAAAAGAAAGCCATAGACAATATCGAATTTTCCCTTCAGACTTGTTTGGAGCATAAATAGCAGCTAGAAAGAACCGATCTTCCTAAGGAAGACTATGCTAAGCAAACTAATATGTCTACTGTTTTGCAGCTTATGCAAGACATTAATAATCAAATGATTTATTTTGAAAGGAAAGGGATTGCTTCTACTTCCATCGTCGAGGCTTCCACCTAGGATGCTACTAAAAATTTTGTGAGCAATAATTTTAAACCAAAGGCCATATTTCCCAGAGTGTGGTGTAACTTTTGCAAGGATCATCAAGATGAAAGAACTTGTGAAGTCAAGAAAAATGTGAAGGATCAAATCTTTGGAAAAAAATAGATACTACCATTTTTGTCTTAGATCGGGCCCCGCAAGATGATGTTATGATAGTCAATGCTAGAAATAAATTGTATGCAAATAAGGTCAAAGATGATTCTCCCAAGATTAATTTTTTCCCTAGCACATATTATCAAAATACAGGCTCACAAGCTGCTCACAATTCTACCAGTCATCAATTCACAGCTCCTTCAAAATATAACATTTTAAATCAGTTGGTTAACATTAAAGTTGATGCTACTCTTTTAGATATGGTAACTGTTCCAAAAAAAAAACATCATCTTAGATATTTTATGGAAGGTAAAACTTCCAACATAACCAATCCGATGGAATATTACAATGAAGAAGAGTCTTATATAAATAATATAGGTGTAAATAACTTTAGGAGACCTATAGATCACCCCCCATTTTACGTTTCTATAAAGATTTTAGATAAAATAGCCCATTGTTGCCTCATTAATGGTGGTGTAGGCCCAAGTGTTATGTAAAATATTATTATGGAAGAGCTAGCCCTCTCTTGTACAAACAAAAATGCGAGAAGCATGCTCTCCTATAATAGTCAACGACAATACACGATTGGTGATATCAGAGATGTAACTTTAGTACTTTGTGCACATCCAGAGATATGTACCACCCTTAACATTCAAGTTATCGATATTCCTGTCAGAAACTACTCAATTATTTTGGGTAGGGATTGGAAAGCCCTAAAAGGTGGCTACTTGTCTTTAGATGGGTCGCATCTATCTATCCCTAAGGATGGAAAGAACATTATTGTTCTCAGGGAAAACTGTATCTCACCTTACATTGAGAAAATCCCTCAACTAAATGTCAATTATGTTGAGGAGAGCGTGGATGTCTACTCTATTTTCATAGAAGAAGATGACGTGCCACATGAACAATTTGACTATGATGATGGGGTGTGGAAAATTCACTTTGATGGCACATGATCCAATGAGGGAAATGGAGAGGGTATTATCCTTTACTCACATGTAGGAAAAATTCACAACTTCTCCTTTAGGTTAGAATTTGCTTGCACCATCAACATTGCTGAGTTTGAAGCCCCGTTGTTAGGTATCAAGAATGCTTATAATTTGGGTTGTTGTCATCTTACAATTTTTGGTGATTCTGAGCTTGTTGTCAATCTTGTTAAAAAAATTATAATCCTAACAACAAGCTGATGAAAAGGTATACTCATCTCATTTGGTCCTTGATATTGAATATGTTATCTCTTAAATTCACTCATATGAAAAAGGATCTCAATGCAAAGGCTAACAGGTTGGCAGTTTTTGCTAGTTCTCCTACTCGACAATTGTTACCACAATGACCTGATTGCACTTTTATGTCTTTATATCATCCACATATACCTAACAATGTTGAGTCATGGAAAGTTTTACAAAATGATGAGAGTATCTGTGATTTCTTATAGAATAAACCTCTTAATCCTAAGGAAGTGATTTATATTGAAGATGATAAGATTTTGAAGGACTTGAATCCTCTTGAGAGTTCATTCTCAATGAGTGATGTTGGAAAAAAATAAAATGATTCAGAATATGAGTCAAAAATAAAGTTGGAAACATTGTCTCCATGAACATTGGAACCTTAGATGATCCCAAGATTCCTAAAATAGGAGCCTAGTGTTCACAATAAGAAAAGGAAAAATTCATGGATTTATCTTGTGAATTCAAGGACATATTTTCTTGGTCATTGATCCAAAAAGGATCCAGAGAATACTAAGGAAAACTCAGAATTCGCAGAAGCAACTCAAGAAGCTTAGAATGGCCTCCGCAGACAGAGAAAGGGAAAAAATTCAAAGTCCTCAAAACTCAGAGAAAATGGCATCATCATGAAGATCGTGTCGCAATATTTCCAATGGCGTAAACAAATTGTCAAACGAAGTTACGGATCGAAAGATATTCACGGTCAAATTTTGGTCAACCTAGCCTAGTCAACAGGGGATGAGTCAGCATATGTATTGTTGACGTCAACATAAATATAGATGAAGTTAGCATCTGTATAGTGTGCGTGGCACACACAGGAGGTGACACGTGTCATGATGATGTTAGCATGGTGACCTGGAAACACCAGAGGCTGCCACGTGTCACTCATTTTTTGGATTTTTTGGGTCGATCCGTGGACCAAGGAAAAATTTCCACGTGGAATTTTGTACAGCCACGTGGTATACCATACAATGATGTGGAAGGATGATATGGTAGGTAAGGTGGTAGAATGTATGCTGATGTGGTAGGTGATTGTACAGGTGGTTGGTGTGGCTCGATGGTTGGTTGCCATGTGGCCTAGTCATGGGCTACCATGCGACAGTGGGAAAATGCCCAATGAGGGTCCGAGAACCAAATTCCAAAATAAAAAATGGCGGGTCCACCAGATCTGGCAACCCAATGAACATATCAAACCAGCTCCAAAGTTGGCGGAACCACCAATACGTATATGAATATAAGTTGTAACAAACACCCAAAAGGGGAGGCCCGCGGCTCGACCCCGTGATCTCCCCCATTATATACACCTTAACTATAGCTCTGACAACCAATAGGCCAAACAACCCTATTGTTTAGAACACCCACAATTTTTATTTAAAAATTGAAATCCTCGAGTGCACAGGGGAGAGGCGCGCTACGGTACAGACGAGCATAGTTTTCAAGGCATTTTTTGGGAATTAATTGCACGTTGTAGGGCACGAAAATTCGAGAAAAAAATTATCTTGGGCCTAGGAGTGCCAGAGTTGGGTTGAGGCATGAACGGCCATTTTTGGGTAATTCAATGCCACAAATTCAATGGTGTTGTTTGTTTTTTGATCTGAGCAAAACTTCTGCAACTTAATTCCAGAATGAGGTATACTTATGTATTTTTCCAAATTCTTTTGTTGAGTTAATAAAAAGGCCTACCCATTTGAGAGCAGCACCTAAAGACGTAGTACACTAGGGACGAACTCTGTTATCAATTTTTTGTGATCATATTTGATGCTTATGTCTCTTCATTATTGAGCTTTTCCTTCTTTAATGGTGCACTTTAATTTATGCTCATTTAATACAATTCTTTATAAGTCACTTCGATGAAAAGATCCTAGATCATGTTGGTATTAGAGCAGTCATCTTTGACATGAATTGTTGAGTGTGAATGAATAATAGGGCCAAGAATAATAATGGTGAACGAACTCTTAAGACTTTCAATCCTGAAGTTAGTTGTGCATCCTGACAGAAGAGAATGGAAGAAGAGGAAAAGCATGATGAACAAGAGAAAAAATTCCATATGGTCTTTTATCGCATGTCAGAAATGGTCAAATGAATGTATGGAGACTACGAGAAGAGGATGAAGAAGAAAGGGAAGAAAAATGAAGCACAAGATGATGATGATGCTTCAGTAAAGGGGCTAGAGGAGACCCTCCTGAGCCTCCATCTTCACCATCAATTTCTAGTTCTTATTCCTCTGAGCATTCTCATCATTCTCATCATTCTAGCCATAAAGCCTATTTTAAGAAACCATTATTAAATATTGATGTAAAATTTTCTTTACCTATGTTTAATGGAGATGCTAATCCCGAAAATCTAGATAATTGGATCCTATAGATTGAAGTATATTGTCGTGTTCAAAAGATTGATGAAGAGGAAGTTAAAGTGCAATTGGCTTCTCTTCGGTTGGAAGGCACTGCTCTCGTATGGTGGGAGAGAAAACTTCAGGACAAAAGTAAGTGTGGTAATATTCTTTCCTCGTGGTTGGAATTTAAATCAGCGACACGGAAGCAATTTTATCCATTGGGTTATTTACATAAAGCAATGATGGAATGGAAAACTTTAAGACAAAGTAAAGGTAAAACTGTACAAAGTTTCATAGAAGAATTTAGGAAGAAAGCTATTGCATTAAACATTCCTTTGGATTCTTATGAAACTTTAATGAAGTATATTAGTGCACTTCACAGTTATATTCGTCATACTTTACTATTGTTTAACCCCACCAGTCTTGACGAAGTTTGTGTGCAAGCCACTCACCTTGAGAATAGGGGAAAGCATGTTCAAGAAGATTCCACAAAGAAACCTTCCAATCTCCCACATAAGCCATTTAAGAAGTTTAAAAGGAAGGACAATAAGACTGTCGCGGTTAAGAGAGAAGAAGGAAAGCCATCTTGCACTCATTGCAAGAAAAGTGGTCACGATGATGAACATTGTTGTAAACTATCTAGATAAGTGACCAAAACAGTTCGGTGGAAAGGGGAAGACAAAAACCATTGCTACATTGCAACAATATCTTGGTTCTGATTCAGGAGGCGAAAGAAAGATCACAACAGTTGGAGTACAAGGTAAAGATTCCCTTCATGCTAGTTCAAATTCCAATAATGAATCTCATGATGATGAACAAAGGAGGAATGAATTATTTCATATAAGAGTTGTATCCAAACACCCTAAGATAGATACATTATTTGATCCAGGTTCCCATGTAAACTTTATATTTTAAGCACTTGTCAAAAAGATGGGTCTTGAAACGAAACCAAATTCAAAGCCTTATACTCTTGGTTGGGTATGTGATAAAGAAAAACTTAATGTCACCAAACAATGTAGGGTCATATTTGCTATTTCTTCAAAGTTGATTGATGAAGTGGATTTGGATTTTGTATCACTTGATATATGTGGCATAGTGTTGGAGAGTCCTTATCTTTATGATAGAAAATCATTCTTCTTTCGTCATGAGAACAAATACCACCTTACTAAGGGGGGAGTGGAATATATTGTTAGAGCTCACAACATGAGGGTAAACACAACACTTGTTAGTGCAGGACAAATGAAGAGACTCATAAACACTAATAATAGATATGTAATCATGGTTGTAAGGGGGAAATATGTTCAAACATCCGATGCTTTCCAAGAATGTGATCCTTCTCATAAGAAATAACTAAATGATATTGTTTCTAAGTATGATGATATTTTCTAGGAACCATATGGATTACCTCCTAAGAGGGAAATCCAACATGAAATACATCTTCAAAAGGATTCTCCTCTTCCTAATGTGAGGCATGTAAAGAAAGTATTGGATAGTTTGAAAAGGGAAAAGTTGTATGTAAAATTGTCCAAATGTGAATTTGGCAAGACTGCACTTGTGTACTTAGGTCATATTGTAGGAGGAGGACAATTAAAAATTGATCCTTCCAAGATTGATGTAATTGTAAATTGGCCTGAACCAAAAAGTGTAAACGAGATACAAAGCTTCTTAGGTGTAGTCCAGTATTGGAGGAGGTTCATTTCAAACTTCTCATTTATAGCAACTCCTTTGCATGCCTTAACCAGTGTGAAGAACACTTTTCAGTGGGGAGGAAAGCAAAAACAATATTTCGACACTTTGAAGGAAAAGATTAGTACAGATCCAGTATTAACATTGTCGAATATTCAACAACACTTAGAGATCGAGATAGATGCCAACATATACGCCATGGGTGAAGTATTGATGCAATATTGTAAGCCTATCTGTTACCACTCTGAAACTTTTAACCAAGTTGTTGTTAACGATCCTACATATGATAAAGAGTCATATGCATTATTTCAAAGCGTAAAGAAATGGAAGCACTACTTGTTAGGGAAGGAAAAAATCATACATACAAATCATCAACCCTTACAGTATCTCCAAGCACAAACCAAACTGCAACAATCTTGACATTATAGATGGATGGGATTCCTACAACAATTTCATTTGGTAATCAAGTACAAAAAAGGTATAAGTAACAAGGTAGCTGATATGCTTTCTAGACCTCCTATTGTTGCTTCTATCATTTTGAAGAATGCTTCTTTATCTCATGATAGCTATGTGGAAAAATATGCCAATGATGAAGATTTAAAAGAAGTATACGAGAAGCTAACCTATGGTGCACAGGTAGAGAACTATTTTCTGCAGGGAAAACTACTCTACCATCTAGGAAATCTATGTATTCCTACAAGTGAACGAGTCCACATAATATGAGAAGCTCACACTTATGTTGTGTTTGGGCATTTTGGGGTAGGAAAAAATATGGCTCATTTGTAGAGGTTTTGTTACTGGCCTCAAATGAAAGCAATTGTAACTAAATATGTAAAGGGGTGTGCGATGTGTTCTACTTGTAAGCCCACTAATAGAAAACCGGGGCTATACTCACCACTACCTATTCCATCCCATCCATGGGAAAGTATCTCCATGGATTTTTTAGGGGGTTTACCAATGTTGAAAAGGGGTCATAGCTATTTGTATGTTGTAGTGGATAGGTTCAACAAGATGTGTATCTTAATTTCATGTAAAAAGCAGATCACTATTGAGCAGACTGCTAATCTCTTATTTCAGTATGTTTGGGTTCACTTTGGGTTACCAACATTAATTATCTCAGATTGAGATACTCGATACCTTGGGTATTTTTGGACAATCTTGTGGAGAATGATAGACACCAAGTTGAAGAGGAGCACTGCTTTCCATCCACAAACCGATGAAAGACAAAGGTTGTTAACTGGACAATGCTAATTTTTCTTCGAGGCTACTGCAGAAAGCATCCTAAAGTATGGGATGGACATATACCCTATGTACAACATGCTTACAACCGAGCCTTACATTCCTCCACTCAGTGTTCTCCTTTTGAGACATGTTTTGGGTACCTACCTAAATATCCTTTAGACTTGATGTATGGGAGAGATGTCGATTCAAATGAAGACATAAATGAAGAAAGAGCCCACAAGTTCATCCATAGGATCCAATAGCTACACCAAGTAGTCAGGGAACAGTTGGAGAAAATTCAAGCACAGTATAAAGCTCGACATGACAAACACTGGGTTGATCATCAGTTCCAGGTTGGAGACTAGGTATGGCTTCACATCAGCAACGAGAGATTGAAGGGTGAAGGAAAGAAACCCAATCCCATTCATTATGTACCCTTCACTATTTTGGAGAAAAATGGTACCATTGATTTTAGTCTAGATCTTCCACCTTATATGAAGATCTACTTAGTTGTAAATGTAGAGAAATTGAAACTTTTTGAGCCTCCCATGACCATGGATCAGGATGAGGAAGTTTCAATACCTTTAGTTGATGAGTTTTCTCTTGAGTACTTGGATGAGTGAAAGGAAGATATCATCTTGAACAGAAGGACGAGGACTTCACGTAGGGGTGATATTGATTATCTTCGAGTAGGCTTAAAGGGGACACATCCAAGTAAAGAAAAGTGGGTTGAGAAGGACAAGGTGAGGGAACTCTTCCCTCACTTATTTGTTGGTTGATGAAAGATTTTGGTGGTCCAAAAATCTCTCAGTGGGAAGGCGTGATCCAAAAAGGATCTAGAGAAGACTAAGGACAACTCAAAATTCGTAGAAGCAACTCAGGAAGCTCAGAATGGCCTCAACAAACAAAGAAAGGGAAAAAATTCAAAGTCCTCAAAACTTAATGAAAATGGCATCAATGTGAAGAACGCGTCACAATATTTCCAATGGCATAAATGACTCGTCAAACAAATTTACAGATCGAAAGATATTCACAGTCAAAGTTTGGTCAACCTATCCCAGTGAGCAAGAGATGAGTCAACATCTGTACTCTTGACGTCAGCATTAGTATGGATGACATCAACATTTGTACCGCATACATGGCACACTTAGGAGGTGACACATGTCATGTTGACATCATCATTGTCATGTGGCAGCACCAGAGGCTGCCACGTGTCACTCATTTTTGGGTCGATCTATGGACCAATGAAAAAGTGCCATGTGTTAGTCCATACAACCATGTGGCAGATTGTATAGTGACATGGTAGACCATATGCTGACATGGTATGTGATTGTATAGGTGGTTGGTGTGGCCCAATGGTTGGATGCCACATGGCCCAATCATGGGTTGCCACGTGGAAGTGGGAAAATGCCCAATGAGGGCCCAAGAACCAAATTCAAAAAATAAAAAATTGTGGGTCCACCAAATCTGGCGGAACCCCGCCAGATATGAGGACCCAATGGACATATCAAACCACCTCCAAAGTTGGCAGACCACCCATACATATATGGATATAAGTTATAAAAAACAACCAAAAGGGGAGGCCCACGAGCTTGACCCCATGACCTCCCCCATTGTACATGCCTTAACTATAGCTCCATCAACCAATAGGGAAAACAACCCTATTGTTTATAATGTTCACAATTTTTATTTAAAAATTGAAATCTTCCAGTGCACGAGGGAGAGGCGCGTGATGGTACGATCAGACACAATTTTCAAGGCATTTTTTGGGAATTAATTGCAGGTTGCAGGACACAAAAGCCGAGAAAAAATTTCTCTTGGGCCTAGGATTTCCAAAGTCAGATTGAGGCATGGAGACAATCATTTTTGGGTAATTCGATGCCACAAATTCAATGGTGTTGTATGTTTTCTGATCTGAGAAAAACTTCTACAACTTAATTCCAAAATGATGTATACTTATGGATTTTGCCAAATTCTTTTGTTGAGTTAATAAAAAGGCCTACCCATTTGAGAGAAAGACCCGGAGACGTAGTCCACTAGGGATGAAATCCGTTATCAAGTTTTTGTGTTCAGATTTGATGCTTATGTCTCTTCATTATTGAGCTTTTCCTTATTTAATGGTGCACTTTAATTTATGCTCATTTAATACAATTCTTTATAAGTCACTTCGATGAAAAGATCTTGGATTATTCATATGAGGATCTTCGTGGTTTTGATCCCAACGTCATCCAACATGCCATTCCTATTAAGGAAGGGGTGAAACTAGTAAGGAAAATACAAAGTCCTATAAAACCTTCCCTTGAAGCTACCATCAGAAATGAAGTTAAAAAATTACTAAAATCTCAAATCATCTTCCCAGTAAAGTATTCTGAATGGGTCTCAAATCTGGTTCCCGTACGGAAGAAATATGGTGAGATCAGGCTATGTGTTGACTTTCGTGCTTTGAATAGAACTAGTTTTAAAGATAAATTCCCACTTTCTAATATGGAATTGATATTGCAATAGGCGACTGGGTCTCAAATTATGTCCCTACTTGATGTATTTTCTGGGTATAATCAAATTAGGGTCAAGAGGGATGATAAATACAAAACCACGTTTACCACCCAATGAGGCACCTTTTTCTAAGAACACATTCCTTTTGTCTTGTCTAATGCAGGTGCCACATTTCAAATAGCTATGTGGATATATTTTGAAGATTTTATCGGTAAAAAAATTCAATTTTATCTTGATGACTTAACTGTTTATTCCAAAAACTAGTTAGATCAATTTGGTCATCTTAGGAAAGTCTTTTTGCATTGCAGAAAATTTGGTATGTAATTGAATCCTTCTAAGTCAATATTTGGAGTTAGTCAATTCAAAATCCTCAGTCACATTGTTTATGACTGTGGTATCAGTATTAACCCTGAGAGAGTTGCCACGATTATGAACCTCCTTGCTCCTACCTCTAAGCAAGGTGTTCAAGATTTCATGGGCACCATTAACTTTGTTATAAGGTTTGTTCCTGACTTTGTTGTCATAGTTAAGCCCATCCATAACTTGTTGAAACAAGATAAAACCTTCTCTTGGAATGCTGAGGTAGAAAAGGCCTTTACAGGAATCAAGAAAGCGATCAACTCTGCACCATTTTTAGCCAAGCTTGATTTCAATAAAGACTTCATTATTTATACCAATGCCATATAAGAAGAAATTTCTACTATTCTTATGCAAATTGATGACCAAAATCAGGAAAATCCTATAGCCTATATGAGTCAAAGTTTATCAGATAATGAGATGAAGTATACTCTGATTGAAAAACACACTTTCCCCTTGGTAAAAGCTATAGGAAAATTCAGGCATTTCATTGTTTTCAAGAAAACGCAGGTAAGAGTCCCTTTTCCTATAGTCAAGTTTATGCTTACATTGAATGATCTTTCAGGAAAACTTTCTCAATGGTTTGCCAAGATTAAGGAACATTATTTAATGATTACTACAACCAAAACAATTAAGGGATGTGATCTAGCTCTTCACTTGGCTCGACACCCTGGACCAAGAGATTCTCTTGAGGAAGATGATAATTATTTGTCGACATTATTCTACTTGGAAACTCATGATGTTGATCTGGCTAATCATCCTTGGTACAAGGATACCATCTACTATATTTTTCATCATTATTGTCCAGATCATTTAGATTTGCATCAATGTAGAAGGTTGCACTTGATAGCTCCAAAGTACCTCATCCTGGGAAATATCCTTTTTTGCAAATCTGTTGATGGGATATTATTAAGATGTGTAGATGATAAAGAAACTAATTTTTTTTTGAAATAATTTCATGGATCAACATGTTCCCACTTCCATATTGGTGGCCATTTTGTAGAGAAAGATACAACTTATAAAATTATCAGGGATGGTTACTTTTGGCCCTTGATGTTTCAAGATTCTTTTAAGTTTGTTCAGGATTCTGAAAAATATCAAAATTTTTCTGACAGGGAACAATTTTCTGCTATGCATTTACAACTAGTCTTAAATAATTTCCCATTTGTTAAATGGGGATTAGACTTCATCAACCCTATTAACCCTCCATATTTTGTAGGAAGTGTATTTATCCTGATGACAACAGACTACTTTACCAAGTGGAATGAAGTTGTTACTCTTAAAAATGCATAAGATGAGTAGGTCATTAACTCAGAATCTAATATCTTCTCTCGTTTTGGCCTTTCGCTCAAAATAATTTCAGACAACGGACCAACATTTATTTCTATAAATTTTACTTGGTTTTTGAGCAAATTTGGAGTCAAGAACTTCACCTCATCCATCTATTAACCTTAGGGAAATGGGCAGGCCGAGTCAACCAATAAGAACTTGGTCAAGATCTTGAAAAAGATTATTGACAATAAGGCCCGCCAACGGCATACTCTACTTACATATGCCTTGTGGTTTGATCGCACAACAAACAAAAACAACACTGGCCATACCCCTTTCTCACTTTTATATGGTTAGGAAGTTGTTATGCATGTTGAACTTGAACTCACTTCTCTTTGTTTAGCAATGCAGGTCGATGAAGTAAATTCCATTGATATTTCTCAAAGGATGAATGCTCTGCTGGCTTTAGAAGAACAAAGAACCATGCATTGGTAAATCTGAAGAAAAGACAATAGGTAGTTAGGAAATACTTTGATAAGCGTGACAAATCTGCCAAGTTTAAGGTCAATGACAAGGTCCTAGTTTGGGACTCTGCACATGTAGATAAAGAAAAACATTATAAATTCTAAAAAAATTGGCTATGTCCATAGAAGATAACTTTGGTAGTTGGAAATAATACTTATATGTTGTGTTATCACTCCAAGAGTCACCTCCAGACTAGAAACGAGAGTAATATTGGTAACATAGAAATAAAAAGATTTGATTGGTTTTGTGGATCAAGAAAAAGAAAACAAGGAAGGGAAAGGACAATAAGTTGTTGTAAATCAATGATGGACCATTGGGCTATGGAGTCAAGCAAACACCCTGCTCATTAAATGCAACCAATATGCATATCAGATAAAGGTTTATTAAATAGAGGAAAAAAAGGATAACACAAAGAAGAACATCCATAAAGCAAATATCCTCTCTGCATAAATGAATTCAAGGTACTTGAATGTAAACAATGACTAATAGGCAAGATACATCAGATCCTTGGATGCTCAAGAATCCATTAATCAAAGGAAACCATGATCCTCATGGTGTAAAATTCATTCAATTAAGAAGAAAAATGGAAAATAAAACAAGAGATATAATCTGATAACACATATATCATGAACCTTCAATAACATAAATGTTTACAAAAACAAAATCCCCTCAGGGTTACAATGATCAGAGGCAAAGTGCCTCCTACAACTCTCTCATCTCTCTTGGATCATGAATCCAACCCCCCCACCCTCTTGTACAATGAATATATATCCATATAGGTCCTTTCCATCTCACCCATTCGAACTCCAACCCATTTCCCAAAATAGAAAAAACTACAAACAAAAAATGACACGTTTTAATTGATTTCCTGCTTTTCAGGAGGAGAAATTATGAAAAATAGGATCCAAAACTCCACTTGTAATTCTCAAACCATAATAGCTGTGTAAAATATGAGAACGGTTTTTTTATATAATATTGTTATAAATAAAAAACTCTCTCGGTTACTTTAAATTCATCTCCAGCTGGCTGGAATAGGTGTCACAAAAACATGTCTCAAATAGGAAATCACGAAAATGGAAAACATAGGGCTCAAAGATTTTTTCGAATATCCCAATCCGTGACACCTGTGTGAAAAATGAAAGAGGTTAATGCTCATGGGTCCGTTATTGACAATAACCTCCTTCATATTTTTAAAATTCATCATGGTTCACACAGAAATGCTCCTGGAAGTTAGTTGGTCAAAAAATATCAGTTCAACAGTCTAGAATAGAGTTTTCGCAACACATTTCGTAGCTCCACTTATATGTATAATAACTCTCTAAAAATAACACATTTTTCAAAACTGAGAGAGGTTTGTTTTATTTGGTATGTTTTGAACAAAAATCTCCTCCAGTTTTCAAAAATACCTTCCCATTTGTTCATAGTCCAAGGTTTAAATTAGTCACTCAAAACTTGTAGAAGCGTCATTGCAAAATAACTTTGCACATTTCGCAGCGCCGATCCTATTTATCACCGTGTGCAATTCGGTAGTGCCACACCTTAAATAACTTATGAGGAATTAGTAGCACCCATCATCAAAGTGAATTTGGTAGCGCCACTATAATATAGCTTAGGAGATTTGGTAGTCGTTTAGGTAGCAAAATGGCAGGCCATGCTATATAGACGATTCAGCAGTGCCATGGTGCTAAAAAATGTTTGTACTCTTTTGTATGATGAGACTAATCGAGAACCTTGATATGATAGTTTAGAATTATGTATATTCCTATATAGATGGAAAAAAATTAAACATCCTTGATCACTTACTCTTGCAAAAAGAGATCATTCTAAAAAATGGAGCTTATATCCCCCCAATCACTTCATCAAACTAGCACTCCTCCTTGTGGAAGGAGGTCTTCCTTATAACACAATAGCATGTTTTTCTTTTGTAGTGACATGATTCTTTACTGTAGGTGTGATTTTCTTCACTACTTGTTCCTCTCTCTCAATGGCATCTTCAACCAGCACATTCAATTTCCTCTGGGCCACTTCATCCTTGAATTGTTGCAATTCCTCCTTGAGTTTTCTATTCTAAGATTGAAAGCCTCTATTTAGCCTGTAGAGGTTATTTAGTTTCTTATGGAGAGGCAAGGCTCTTCTAGATACAAATTATTGTGCTAACATAGGCTCCATGGGGGATAGAGACCTCCCTGTGAGGCTCTAAGAAGTCTTGTAGTTTTAGTGCCTTATCCTAGGGATTATCCCAACCTTTAACCTCTGCAACCTGCTTTGATATGTGACCTTCAACTGAAACCAAATGCAAATTGAAAACTAAAGCTGAAAAACACACGCTAAAAAACTAAAATTGAAACTGACAAAAATGTTGAAAACGATGTTTGTCTAGCAAGCTTATTTCACACACTTACTCTAATTATTGGGAAAATGAAGCATTCAAGTTACATAAAACAACCAGTGAAGCCATTTCATCATTTTTTCAATTGTTTGAAGCTTTGAAATGTGCTTCCTTAAGAACCATAGAAAATTCCTACTTAAAGGCATGTCAAAGAAACATTTGGCAATACACTTTCCATTGAAGAAATCAGTGAGCCTAGGCTCACTTACTGCTTGTAGACAGGCTGCAAATGGATCCTGAAAAACATCATCAATACATGACCCTATGATATTGCTTTGTGTAAAAAGTAAAAGTACTTACTTAGGTCCTTCCTCCATTGTGCTTGGTTGTTGCATTGCTTGATGATTTTCTGATTCATTCTCAAAACAACAAACTCTAATTTGATCACTTCTTTTAGGTGCATTGATGAAAAAGATCTTGCATGTTGGTTTCTCTAATTCATTTTCAATGCATATGGCCTTGGTCCACTCCTGGTCATGAGGTGTATTAGGAAAAAGGATTAGGGATGGTTGTCTTTCTTTAATTTCAACCTGTCTCATCTGCTCACATGGCATTTGATCTTGGTTTCTTGATGAAACTGATCTTCTGTCTTCAAGAGGAATAGAGGATTGGTAGGGTAGTTCATCACAATTAGAAGTGCTTGGGAAACTGAATTATTTTGTCTTATCTTCTGTTTGTGAGGGATATTCATAATAGCTTGGCTTATGGTCCCAATTTCTTAGTTTTTCACCTTCCAAACTTAGATTATCATCTTTTTCTTCTTTTTTAGCAACAAAAATATGAAATGAGGTCTGAAACAAGATATTGTTGCTTTGATGGAAATGGTAATTATCTCATATAATGTCTTCAACTGAATGTTCAGATAAATCATCTTCATAATCATCATACAAAGGAGAACCAATGACCATTTGACTATTAATGGTTGAGGGGATTAATACAATATCTGCGACAACTAGTTGTTCAAGGAAAGCTTCCTCATAGTCATCAAAAATTGGCAAATCATGGCACACTGGTTCATTAACAATAGGAGGGATTACAACAAAAACTAGTAATATATGAATTCGTTCATGATGAGTTGCAACACTGTCCTCATGATGAAATAAATCTGAACCTAAGATGGCCTCTTGACTTAAAGAATCGAGAAATGGAGGAGATAGGGAAATTATGGATTGTCCATCTTGATCTTTGTCTTTGGGACCTAGCTTTTGACATGAATGATGCATATGTTCTTCAAATTTAGGAAAATCATCATGAAAATCATCATTTAAGTCCTGCTCACTACAATCATTCCCTTCATCTGCCCTGCTAGAGAAATCACTTGCTGAGACCTGAATATATGATGCATACCTCTCACAAAAATTCTCAAAAAGTATTTCAACTGGATAAATTATCTTACAATGAGAATAAAAAACATCATGAAAGTATTTCAAAGAGGAAATACTAGAATAAGGGAGTGTTTTATACCATTTCCTCGCATAGCCTTCCAATGAATACATGGACATTTTCAACAATATATCTTCATGATGGATGTCAAGTTGTTGCATCAAAAAATGAAATTCTTGAACATGCTCTACAGGGATGTCATTCTCACCTTCATAAAATCTGGGAAGCATATCTTGCCACTCATCAATTTGAGGCACGAGATGTGGATAACCATTTATGGATGAGAAATTGAGTGGGGAAAACCTCCTGGCCAAGATAGCCTCCATAGCCATTTAATTTGTCTCATTCCAATGGAGTCGCCAACTGATTCTGAACAATGGAGTCACCATGGTGAATGTGCAGTCTTAAAGGTGTCCAACTTTAGTCACCATCTAAAGCAGGAGTTGTGCAATGTCATTTTTCCCAGGGATATTTTCAATATTCTCAAATCCCTCCCCAATAACGATGCCAAAAATGTTATCACTTCAAGAGTCACTTCCAGACTGCAAATGAGAGTAAGCTTGGTAACATAGAAATAAAAATACTTGATTGGTTTTGTGGATCAAGAAAAATAAAACAAGGAAGGGAAAGGGCAATAAGTTGTTGTAAATCAATGAGGGACCATTGGGATATGGAGTCAAGCAAACACCCTACTCATTAAATGCAATCAATTTTCATATCAGATAAAGGTTTATTAAATAGAGTAAAAAAAAGACAACACAAAGAAGAACATCCATAAAGCAGAGATCCTCTCTACATAAATGAATTCAAGGTACTTGAATGTAAACAGTGACTAATAGGCAAGATACATCAGATCCTCGGACTCTCAAGAATCCATTAATAAAAGGCAACCATGATCCTCAAGGTGTACAATTTATTCATGTAAGGAGACAAATGGAAAATAAAACAAGTGATACAATCTGATAACACAGATATCATGAACCTTTAATAACAAAAATGTTTACAAAAAAAAATCCCTTCAAGGTTACAATGATCACAGGCAAAGTGCCTCCTACAACTCTCTCATCTCTCTTGGCTAATGAATATAACCCCCCTACCCTATTTTACAATGAATATATATCCATATAGTTCCTTTCCATCTCACCCATTCAAACTCCAACCCCTTTCCCAAAATAGAAACAACTACAAACATAAAATGACATGTTTTAACTGATTTCCTGCTTTTCAAGAGGCAAAATTATGAAAAATAGGATTCAAAACGTCACTTGTAATTATCAAACCATAATATATGTGTAAAATATCAGAATGGTTTTTGTATATAATCTTTTTATAAATAAAAACCTCTCTCAGTTTCTTTAAATTCATCTCCATCTGGTCAGAATATGTGTCACAAATACATGTCTCAAACGGGAAATCATGAAAACAGAAAACATAGGGCTCAAAGATTCTTTCGAATTTCCCAATCCATGATACCTGTGTGAAAAATGAAAGAGGTTAATGTTCATGGGTCATTGATTGACAATAACTTCCTTCATATTTTTAAAATTCATCTTGGTTCACCCAAAAATTTTCCTGAAAGTCAGCTGGTCAAAAAATATCAATTCAATAGTCTAGAACAAAGTTTCCGCAGCACATTCTGTAGCCCCACTTCTATGTCTAATAACTCTCTAACCATAACACATTTTGAAAAACTGAGAGAAATTTTTGTTATTTGGTATGTCATGAACAAAAACCTCCTCCAAGTGTCAAAAATACCTTCCCATTTGTTCATAGTCCAAGTTTTAAGTTAGTCACTCAAAACCTGCAAAAGCGTCCTTGCAAAATAACTCTACACATTTCGTAGCACTGATCCTGTATATCACTGTGTGAATTCGGTAGCGCCACACTTCAAATAACCTATGAGGAATTAGTAGCGCCTGTCATCAAAGTGAATTTGGTAGCGCCACTGTGATATAGCTTAGGATATTTGGTATCCCTTTAGGTAGCAAAATGGCAGGTCATGCTACATAGACAATTCCGCAGTGCCATGGCGCTACAGAATGTTTGTGCTCTTCTATATGTTGAGACTAATCAAGAACCTTGAGTTGATAGGTTAGAATCCTGTTTATGCCTGTATAGGTGGCAAAACTTAAACATCCTTGATCACTTACTCTTTCAAAAAGATACCATTCTAAAAAATGGAGCTTATATCCCCCCAATCATTTCATCAACTTAGCACTCCTCCTTGTGGGAGGAGGGATTCCTTTTAACACAACAACATTTCTTTCTTTTGTAGTGACATGCTTATTGACTGCAAGTGTGATTTTATTCACTACTTGTTCCTCTCTCTCAATGGCAGCTTCAACCAACACATTCAAATTCCTCTGGGCCACTTCATCCTTGAATTGTTGCAATTTTGCCTTGAGTTTTCTATTCTGAGATTGAAAGCCTCTGTTTATCTTGTAGAGCTTATTTGGCTGATTATGGAGAGGCATGCCTCTTCTAGCTGCAAATTCTTGTGCTAACATGGTGAAATACTTTGAAGAGCGGTTATTCTCTTTCACAACTAATGGATCACAGTCGAAACATCATGTAAATATCATATTTTAGTTGTACAATCGTTTCATTTTATTCATCTTATTTTCATTAGTATTGTGCTTCACTTTCCAGTTTTTGTTAAGGTTTGAATCTAAGTTTATTTTTTAGTTTGAATGTAGATTTATTTCTCTGCTTCTTTACATTCATCTTGTTGAATTTTGTTTTCAACCTAATTTGAATAAGTCATGTACAACCATAGTTTTTCCTTTTTTTGCAGAAGTCTACTTAAGTACTGATAAGTATCCGAAACAAAGAACGATAATCACCTGCGGTCCGCAACCTTGTATCATGTAACACTTATGACCATTTTTCTTAAGCTTAAGTGCTAAATCTTCCCTTCTTTCATGTTCCCCTTCTTCCCTCCACCATCCCTATCTGAAAGAGCATACCAGAGAAAATTTTTTTGAGTACATAACAACAAGATCTCTTTGTCTGCAAAACCAAAGAGTTGAGTTCAAGCCAATACTATATTTCCTTCCCTATGGAGTCAGCAGTGTTGACTCTTAGAATCGTCACAAAGTCACCAGCGTGCAAAGAATTGCAAGGAAACACAATTATTAATATATATATATATATATATAT
>ML780635.1:749876-760898 GCA_009831015.1 Picea engelmannii | reverse complement strand
ATGCTATAAGTAGGAACCACTATAATGATGCAAGAGAATTTCTCCAACTCATCAGCGCATCAACAACCAGTGAAACAACACACTAGAGAGAAGATCCCAAAGAGAGAAGCGCCACTTTTCTCATTTTTTTTTTTTAGTTTAAATCTCAAAATTTAAATGTAATTAAAGTTTGTAAGGCTCAAGGAAAGACAAGCCATTGTATTTTTACAAGTTGACTGTAAAGTTTCCTTTAATGAGTTGTAGTTGTATAGATATCGAGCATCGACTCATATTTGAGATGTAATTACCCATTTAATTTAATAAAATTATTGGTAGTTTGCTTCAATTGTGAAATGCTAGCACTAGAATAGTCTAGAGGGAAGGCTCGAGAAGCCCCTCATGTATAAATGTATGTAATATTTTCCCAAAGATGGATGTTGAAGAGAGTTGTAGAGTTGTTGTTGGTAGTTGTGGAGAGAAAGAACTGAGACTTTGTTGCAATCAAGTATTGTACACATTGTAAAGACCATTCAGATTTAATACAAGAGCATATTTCCCTACATATGAGTTTTTGTGTGTATGTTTTACGAGTTTTATGAATGTGTTTGAATGTTTACTGTGCATGTTTATGAATATTATGAGCACAATTATGTTTGATTTGCAGGAATAGACATAATTCTCTATCTGTAGTTTTCAGATTGTTTTGGGCTCTTACAGTTGTGCAAGGAGTGCACCTTAGAGTTGTCAGAAAACTCTAAAAGGCCAGTGCAAGGAGTGCTCAAGAACGCGTTGAGGAGTTCTGTGAGGAGTGTTCCAGGTGGGCACACCAAAATAGTTCTCAAGCTCAGAAGGGATAGTGCAAGGAGTGCACTTCAGAGTTACTGAACACTCTGAGAGCCAACACAAGGAGTGCACATGTGAGTCTTTAAAGTTCAAGACTTAGGGGATTTAAGTGAAAAGAGTGCATAAGCCAACATACTGTTAAAGTGTTGGTGAATCTCGGGAGGAAGAGTGTGAGTGATAGGAGGGCACAAGAAGTTGTTGGAATAACAAAGGGTCAAGCCCCTTTGAAGTCCAAGTAATTAAATGTTCAGGAGAAGGTAAGTGCAAGGTGTGCATAGAGCCAACACAAGATGTGTAGAGGCCGAACCATCTATAGGTTTGAAATCTTAGGAGAGATAGTATGAGTTTATGTAGAGACGAGTGCAAGGATTGCATAAAGACACCACTTTGTTAAGTGTTAGTCAAGCTTAAGAAGGAAAGCACAAGAAGTTCACTAGAGGAAGGAGTATTTCAAGTGTTAAATCTTAGGAGAGGCAACACATGCAGAGACCAAGCAATCGATCTTGCTTAAGAAGATTCAAAAGGCTGAGCTGTTGAAAGCTCGGGAAAATTCCTTCTTTAAAGGGAAGTGGAGTTGCACCAGAGGAGGAGCTACCATAGTCGTTGGATTGGCTGTAAGATTCAATTTGGGCCATTAGATTTAGTCCATGACAGAAGGAGGAATGTGCAGGTGAAGGAGGACAGATCCCAACCATCAGATCTGAATGCTAGGATCAACAACCGTTGGATCCAGGTAAGGAGCGTAGGTATTAAACCTTTTAAGCTCTTTAGACTTTGCGAATTCAAAAGTTTTTAGGTGTGTGTTGTGGAGAAAGAAAATCTCCCAAAGTCCCATAGCCCAAAGTTAATCTAGGCCATAGGTAGAAGAGGGATATGTGTCAGCAGATCAAGGGTATTCATGAATTCCAACTATCCAACGATTTTGGAGAGTAGGCGTAGGAGTGTGCAAAGTTTCCCTAAGCTCCGACGACCATAGCACATCCTAGTTATTGGTGCTAGGAGCACGTGCCAACAGATCTCACCGTTTGAGAGTGTGGCACTTCAACAGTTTTTGGTCATCGTGCTGATAGGGGAGAAAAACCATGAAGTTTTGAAGCCTAGAATGAATCCTTACTGTCGGTGTCAGGTACATGTGGCAACAGATCACGTGATTCAGAGACTAACACTCTAGAGGAATTGGGATGTAAGTTGTTATGGTGTGAGAACTCCTGAAGGCTGGAGTAGATCTCAATCGTTAGTTGAATGGAACCCGTGGAGCACGGATCCCAATCCTTCACCAATTCAACTTTCGAAAATCCAGAGGATTGGAGGTGATGAGGTGAAAGAACTCTCGAAGGCTAGAGGTAATCATTACTATCCATTTATGAGGACATGTGGACCGTGGATCATGACTCCTCGCCACTTCGAAGTTCGGAGATCTGGGGAGTTATGTGTGTTAACATCTTATAACTTCTAAAGCCCAGAGTTCCAGATTCAATATCAGTCGTCGACTCCAGAAAAAACAAGGACCATTGATCCCCAAGCCTATCTGTTAGTTCAAAATTCACAGATTCAGGAAGAAGTGTGGGTCATGTCATGAAAATATCCAAAGCGTGGAGCGTGGAGTAAATAAATACCATCGATCGGAGGTGGATGTCAGTCGTCTGATCCACGAGTTCAGAGTTCATGCATTCAAAGGTGTTGCACATTTGAGAAGGGGAAAATCTCAAATCTCGGAGTCCCGAAGTTGTCTGTGAGTCGTAGATCAGTTCATGGATTTTGGACTGTTGATCCCGTAGTGGTTCAAGTCTTCATGAGTTCAACGTTTAGGAGAAACATCGTGTATTGTTGTTAGAGCTCCCAGAGCCTGGAGCTCGGATCTCCAAAGTTATGAATTCTTTGTTGAAGTTGAAAGCCAGCCCACGGTTTTGATCCAAGGTCACGTGGAAGACTCCACTAGAGTATCAGGACCCTCGAGAATGTATATTTTCATGTAGGGAAGAGAGATAAGGAACATGGTACAAAATTTCAAGGGTTCAACAGAATCCCGAGAGCTAATTCAGTTCCCTACTATGAATGATCCTAGACCAGGAGGTCATGTGAACCCTTAGGAGTGGTGGGGGTTTGTGTCATATAGTGTCATTAAATAAAAGAGCCCCCTTGAAGGAAAATTCACTTGATTATGTGTTGTCATAAGTTGTCTCGGATGCTAATGGATCACTTACATGTTTGATTATCTTGATATGAGTTTGGTTTTAATTCTCAGTGCAAATGAATAGTAACAATTTCGATTTCAAATGGCCATTAAAACTTCTTTCGGCATGGATTTTGCGATCCTAAATACTAGTGCAAGGAAAAATCATCATCAAAACAAAAGTTTCATGGCTGTTGTTTTGACAATTCATGGTTTCAAATGGTAAAAGGGTTCTAATTTTGTATCAATCTATTGACATGGTATTCACTTATTAGCTGCCTCTTTGTATATGTGATGGGTTTTTTGCAAATTCCACATCTAGACATATGATTGTGACTTGTTATAAAAAAGGGGCATTCTATATACATATGCGCATAACATACCACTCATATATATTTAATTGGTTATATGGATATGGTCCGATACATATTACATAAGTTACAAGAACGTGGTAGTATCGACTTTGTTGTTAATGGTTCTAGTGATTCAAAAGTTTGTATATGGAAAAGGTTTGGAAGTTTTAATGCATATGTGATATGTTATCCACACAACACGCTTATGATAAGTCTATAAACCATGCGATCAACGATGTGTTATGCTGTCAACATTGTTAATGTGGTAGGTGGCTATGTTGTTGACATGCGATCTCATATGAAGTGGTGCTTACTTGGCACTTATTGGTTGCATTGGGTTTTGACATGGTCCACCTTGGGTTTAGTGAGTGATTAATGCTAGTCGTCACCCCAGCACGACGTGGCCAATAGTTAATGCACCAGCTAGTGTTAGGGGTTACCACCTTGGGGTTCGACATTTGGTTCATTCGTTTGGTGGTTTGAAGGAAGTTTGAGATCTCAGTAACTGTTGAAACTGCTCGAAGGCACCATTTAACCTGCACAACACTAAGTACCAGGGTTTTGACTCCCTGTCATATGATGTTGTTTTTTCTTAGTTTCTTATGCCTCGCTCTGTAACTACATGTTGTGCTTGACAATTTGATTCTTTAGAAAAATGAAATCGTTATGCTCCTGTTTTTAGAAAGACATGTATGCAGAGTATCTTGGATGAATTTGATTGATGTTTCTGCTCATTTGTTTTCATGGCTATTGTTGTTGTGTTTCTCATTTCACATTTTAGTTGGTTGGTTCGTGGCTTCCTCCTGTGTTTTCTTAACCAAATAATGGCAGAGTCTTGTGCTTATGGATTTTTGTATTATGGAATTGCATGCAAATGGGTTTGCATGCAAACTTTATGTCTGTTCTTTCACTTAAAATGAAAGATACCTACCAACGTATTCATTCTCATGTTGAAAAATAAGTGGATTATATGGATTTTTTTTCCGGCGAACAAATTGGATTTACTCGCATGCACATTGCAAGCCCAGCTGAGTTTGAAGCAAAAGTTTATAGGGTAAAAAACCTCATCATACCAACGTTTTGTTTGTTTCTTATTTCATTACTTATGGTAGTCATAAGTCCTATTGAGAACCCTTGTTGACTTGGCTGCTGCTATTGTTATAGTATGGGTCATATACGGAAATAAAAAATGAAAAGGAAAAAGGACAACATTGTCTTTGTGAATTGTGCATAAACTTGTAATGAGGGTCGCACCAGAGTCTGAAATCATTTTGAAGTGACCCATTGGGCTTCGTAGTATTAATGGTTGCGCTTTGATTGTGTTTATTATTGTTATACGAGAAAGAAGGGTTTGAACCCCTGTCATTTCGTTGCATGCATGCAAGTTGCGACACCTCTGCCATGGTTGAACGGTTCTCAAACTATTGGTTCAAATATTTAGACAAAGGCCTGTCAATGGGATTTTGGGTTGACTCGTTCTTCATTTTTATGGTGAAAATTGATGTGCTAAAAAACACTTGCTTGTCCTCTAATTCGATTTCATCACTTACGGTCACAACATATGCATGTCACTATGATGACTGGTCAATATATTTGGTGTGTTATGCATTTCCATCATCTCTTTTGCGAATATAATGCCCAATTCGATTTTGGATATGATTGGATATCATTGTTTGAAAACTCAGTTCGTGTTGTGGATCATATGTGCATTCAAATGATGGTCAATGGTGATGAATTTCATTGTTTAATACGAAGATAGAGATAATGTTTTGATTGGTTCTGGTTTGAATTATTATTTCAATGTCTTTGTTGGTATTTCGAGCATTGTTCTCATGAAGTCATACATTTTTTGGTTGTTGATTATGGTTTTTGAGGAAATAATATGTAATGGTTAGATTGAAGGGAGGATATGGTGTTATGATGAAATTTCTACATAGGTTTTGATCAATTTGTAAATAATAAATTATGTCTGGAACGTGACTGCGAATAAGTAACATTGAATCTTTTGTGATTTAATGATGGAATTGCTATGATACATTCTTCTAACTGTGATTTTAAATGAATAATTTGGTTATGAGATGGAAGATCAGTAAAGTGTATACTTAACTTTTATTTTTTGAACACTATGGTTGTATGATGATTATAATTAAATGAATGGTAAAGTGGAATGATTATGGAAGCAATTGTAGTAAAAATCATGTCCATTATTACATATTCCTATCATACTTACCATATTTTGTCCATTACAAGTCCTTTTCATTGTCCCAAGTACATGTTTCATCTCATGCTTTAATTACAATTGTATGAAGTATTTCATAACATAATTAGATAAGCCAAGAAGAAAGTGTTCAATTTGTTTGGACTCTACTTTGTTTCATGCCCAAAGATGTTGATGACATGTGATGAATATGATCATAATGTTTTGGTAGAACTAGTCATGGTAAATGGAAAATCCATGTTGCATATCCCTGTTATACTTACCATCTTCCGCTCATTACAAACCCGATCATAGTTTCCCAAGATCCCTTCTAAACCGAGTTCTAACTGATTACTAGTTATAGGATATGGAATGCATGATGATTTCTTTCATATGTATTTTTATGTATAGAGATAGGTTTAAATTATTATTTTGAAATTTTTTTAGATTATTGATTAGTCATGCTTTGGTTCTGATGTGCGCAAATGTGTGAGAGCATGATATTTTTCAGCAGGGTAAGTCACAACAGAAGGGGTAATAACAGAGGCTGAGGATTGGGCCCCTGACAAAGGGGTAACAAAAGACATAGGTTCTCTATACGTTTTGATGCGGATTCAGAAGATTTTAATCAATTGTTGTAGACAACTTTCCTCAACTTGGTTGGTCAACAAGATTAGAGGCCTCCACCTATCCCTGGGAATCCTCTCCTGAGCATTGGTATACCTATCCCAGATCATAATCATTCTCCTTTAATTATGCCAGAACGAGATGGATGGAAAGAAATTGTACACCCTCCTCCTATACATTGACAAGGTTGGACAAAAATTGACCACACCCAACAACCTCCTTTCCATACTTGGCCTACCAGTTAATTTCCACCACCACCTCCTCTACACCCGAACTTATAGCCTCAATCCCAAGCTTCACATGCCGATCATAAATCCAAAATCAATGAGCATGAAGGAAAACTTAAGGAAGAGAAAGTAGCAGCAGGCAAGTCAAAATCATCACATGTGTCTTCTCATTCAATCAGTTCCCACATGCAGGAGAATGATATGAAATCTACTAAGGAAGATTCATCAATTCAAAAGAATGAAGGGGATGAGAGAATTCATAACAAGAGAGGGGCAACCTCTCACAATAAATATGGTTTTCATGATCAATTTGGTTTATTTTGGCACCTTTACATGGACTTATTTGCACTTTATTTTGGACAGCTTCATGTTTTACAACATATCATTTTTGGGACAACTCATATATATTTTTGAAAACTCATATTTTGACAGTTTTATTTTGGACAACCTTGTATATTTTATGCTTCATGTTTGGACAAATTTATATGATGGTTAGATTTTGATTAATTGAATGAATTCCACATGGAGTGACAAGGGGACTCCTATGAATATTCCATCTTATGCATGATAATGGCATTGATTGTATGATGTGGCAAGTGATGTGCCATGCATTTAAGGTGGAATATACAAGGATGAAATGAATTATTAATTCATTAAAGTCAATTAGGGGGTCCCCACTTATTAGTTTTATTTAGTACCCTTATCATATTATTATTACTATTATTTATTAATTTACTTGACAACTCTCCTATTAACTAACTAATTGTTAGTTAATGAGTTAACTAAAAGTGGTTGAGTGGTTCAACTACCTTGGAGATATTAAATGGAGTAAGCTAAACAAAGTAAGGAAGGGAGAGAACACATTTCTTTGATAAGGTTTTCTCTTACTTCCAAGTGATATTTCATTACTACTTCATTCGTCTTTGATTTCTAAGCTAAGACACTTCTTGTGACAGTAGGGTCTGTCGAAAGTGACGAAAACATAGGACCAAGGAGCATTGAATTCTTATATGCTTCCAGGTTGATTGTTTGTTTTATAGTATGCAGACTTATTTTGGTTTCTGGATTAATTTCTCAGTGCTAATTAGGATTCTTGTGCAGAGTCATAAGAGAGTGCAAGTTGTGGCTGTTGGCTTATATTTACATCATTCTTGGTCTAATTTGAAGGCACTAGTGGCCTATGTGTGTGTTACCCTAGGCTTCTATACTTTCATCTGGTCCATACTCTGAAAGTATGTGAAGTGTATTGGATGTTACATAATGAATAAAATCATTGATGGTTTTGAAACTCATCTTGGTCCATCTTGTTTCTATCAGATTATGTGGTTTTTCTTCTCATTCATAAATTTTATTTAAAAAAATTAGATTTCTTTATTTTAATTTGCATTATGATAAATAAGAAAACAACTATTGGTCCTTAAGTTTAATATCTTGAAGGTTAATTAAATCATCAATAAAACTATAAATTAGGGTAACAATCCCACTTATCTTGTCCTAGCCAGGAAAGATTCAAAAAAATGTTGTGAGGAGAGCTTCCATATATTTTCCTCAACATAGTGCAATTTCTGAAGAGGAGGTTGATTTTCAAGAACACTTTTTCGGGTGTCTTTGGGCAGTGTATTCATGTGGGCCTTGGCCAAACAGACTTGCGGGAGCTTACGAAAGTCAATTATGCTGCTTGGTTTCGATTTTGTGCCCCCATACCAAATTGGCCACTTTTTCTTGAATGGATTGAGGAGTCAAGATTCAACTCACGATAAAACTCAAATAAAGACTCGGATAGATGAATTGTTAGTTGCATTGGATCCATAGCATCGGGTTTTAGCTAGTGATGCCCCTCCAAAATCATTATGTCGACCATAAAATCGTTTGTTGGATTATCTCTGGAACTATGGTTTTTCTCAATGAGACATAGTGCAATTTTTGAAGAGGAGGTCGATTTTCAAGAACACCATGTTAGGTGTTTTTGGGTAGTGTAGTTATGCGGACCTTGACCAAACAGACTTTTGATAGATTACGAAACTTGATTATGCTGCTCAATTTGGATTTTCTTCCTTCGAACCAAATTGGCCACATATCACTGAATGGATTGAGGAGGCAAGTGGAAAATTGCGATAAAACTCAAATTGAAACTCGGATGGGCGAATCATTGGTGGAATTGGATCTAGAGCACTGGGTTTCAGTTAGTGGGTCCCCTAAACTATCATTCCATCAGTCATAAAACTATTTTCTGGAGTATCTATGACACTAGCTTTTTTCTCAATGAGGCATAGTGAAAGTTCTAAAGAGGAGGTCGATTTTCAAGAACACTGTGTCAACCATTTTTGGCTAGTGTAGTCGTGTGGGCCTTGGAAAAACACAATTTTAGGAGCTTACAAAAGTCTGTTATGCTTCTTGGTTTGTATTTTATGTCCCCAAACCAAATTGGCCACATATCGCTGAATGGATTGAGGAGGCGAGTTGCAACTCATGATAAAACTCAAAGAAGAGAGATCATAACGCTCGTCAATGTTTTTATTCATTTCCTTGTTCTGGGTATGGATTAAAATATCACTATATGGTTGAGTGTTAGAGGAAGCAGTTCACCACCAAATATTGTGAGATTCAACTACATAACCAAGTTGTATATTCATGTATCATGTGGCTACAAACTAGTGCTACATATGGATACAAAACCACCCAAGTTCTAGGGTCTAAAAATAAGAATGTAGATAATAGAAGTAAAACCATATGGTTGTAATAAGTATCACTCTATCTCATTAATTGAACTCTCTCTATGAGAAAAATAATGGATTTAATATAAATACAATGAGCTTGATTTTTTGGATTAGTTAAACATCAACAAAGTCACACATGCCACAAATCACTCCATAAAGCAAGCGAAATAAATTCATGCAAAGATAAGTTAGCTTAACTTGTTGCATGTGCATGAAATCATTGAAATAAGTTGCAAGAAGTGTGTGTAAAAATAAATTGTGCATGCACCATATGCATGAACACGCCCCCATAAATGAAACTTAGGTGGGCTTGTGGTGGTTATGTGATCCGGATTTATGTAGGAACACAATGAAATACAAAAATACACATAAACACAAAGATGCAGCATAAATAAGACTTCATTTCATTAATAGCAAATGATTGAAATATGCTTACAGACAAAATGGAAATAAACTAGCTGGGGTGCTGGTAGCTTATCTCTGAGAAGAGATGTGGTGGCTACTGGCCTCCGAACTGTGTTACAATGAGGCTCTGAAGGCCCTTTTAGAATAAATGGGAATGCCGAAAGTCCTAGACATCCAAAAACCTAACCCTGGGAGATGAAGCGCCAAAAGTCATGTGGGCCCCGTTTGGGTAAGTTGGTGCATCAACTTCCCGAGGTCGTAACTTTTGCATACGAACTTCGTTTTAGGCGTATGATAGCTTGTTGGAAAGATCTGTCCGAGGCCTAGATTGCTTGAGACAAAATAACATCATTAGATGTTATTTTATGAGAGAAACATACCCCAAAAAACATCATTTAGGGCCTCAAAATGGCCCTGGAAGTTCAGGACCCAAAAAAACTGCTAAAAATAGTAAATTGTGCAGAAACTGAAAAACTGAAAGAAGCAATGGTGGGGGTCCAAGTGGAATAGGTAGGTGGCCACCAATATCCACCTAGATCATTCCTCCCCCCTTAGGAAGCAATGGTCCCCATTGCGTTGAGTTCCTCCATGAGATGAGGAAACTTCTGCTGAACTTGGTCCCTGGTGAGCCATTTGCCTTGGTGAAGGAGTTGGCCTGCTTTGACAACTTGATATAGTTGTATCCTTTGTTTTCGAGTGTGCTTGATCTGTGTATCCATGATCTGATCAGTTTTGGCTTGTTCCATGCAGTCTGGATTTAACTCTGTTGGTGTGAGTTGTTCTGCCATGTCGGATGTGTTTAGTAGAGGTGGAAAGTAGGGCCGAAGGTGGTCCACATTGAACACTATCAACTCGCAGGATCAACGATCTAGATCCTCTGATCTCCGCAGGATCAACAATCTAGTTCCTCTCGTGCTTTTCGCGATTTCACGTTTCGCAACTTCTCGACTTGGGTAGACAACTCCCTCCATTCTTCGGACACCCGATTGTCGAGTTCCCAAAATCTTCTCGCGACAAATCAGTGGTCCAGATTTCCTTGGGATCAACGATTGTTACCCATGATTTTGGTCATCATGATGGTGTATTAATGATGGTGTACTCAGGCTCTTCATAAGAACTTTCTCCTGAGAGAAGTTACTTTCATCTCTTCCCAGAAAACTCACTTTTGAAGAGGGTTCGCAGACTACTAATATATTAGGGTGAGAGAATGACCCATTCTCGCAGGCTTCCTTAAGATAGGGTGCGAAATTCTCACACTGTGCTAAATAGCTATGGTGCGAACTCGTCCTAAAGCATGGAAAACGATGAATTCTCGATCTTTCTAGAAGGGAATCTTCTAGAAGAATGGGTTGGCATTTGAATGGTTATCCTTGTGCTGGATTCCCTGATATTGTGGGATCATTCTTATCCAAGTAACTATCTCATTCTCTCCTATATATTGAGGGAATTCTCATGGAAAAGGTTAAGCAAGATTCATTGGAGAATTGGTGAAAGAATTGTG
>ML780635.1:722555-749826 GCA_009831015.1 Picea engelmannii | reverse complement strand
GTGTGTTGGAGCCAAGAGCCATCGAAAGGAAGCTTGCGACATCAAGGCTATCAGGTTGTAATCTTTACTTTCAATTAATATGATACAGTGGCATGTCCCTTTCCCATAAAGCTATTCTCACTTTATTGTGTAATTCCTTGATCTTACACATAAGTTGACAGTTGAATGTATTTTGCTATCTTCACTTTGGTTTGTTTGTGTTGTCTTGGTCTTGACCTCACGAGAGCACCGGAGCGAAGCAGGAGCAACAGAGACCCTAGGAAGCGATACTAAGGTATGTTACTTGTTCCTTCCTACTAGCTAATTCAATGGTCAAAACTTAGGGAAAAGAGTCATGTCCTGTCTTGTTTTGTTCTAGATCCAGGTGGATCTAGGGAGATCTGTTAGTGTCTGCACCTACCGATTAGTCCGATAACAAAATTGGCGACTCCACTGGAGACTATAACCTGTTTTCTTGTGGTTTTTGGTGTTTTTCCTTGGCCATTTGTTCTTGTCTTACCTTTCTCCATTCATATCAATCTCTGAGTCTTTAGGATACCTTGATAGATCCTCTGGGTTCAAAGGCCTCCTCAAATTTTGTGTCTTTTTCCAAAAATTTGACAAGTTACAGACATTCTTGCACTGCACTTCACAGTAGCCTGCGAGAATCTATAGGGTTCGCACACTGCTTTTAGGTTCGGTGCGAGGTTCTCGCACTCTGCTCAAGATTCACCTGCGAGAATCACTAATTCTCTCACTGTGTAATATTGCCAGCCTGTGAACTCATTTTTTCAAAGTTTTGGATTTGAGTTTTTGCATCTTGAATTGCCCAGATCAGTTTAGATGCTTAAAAAGAGTCTCTTGAACCATTGATTGATGTTCTTCTTGTCTTCGTTTTCGTGCACAAATAGTCTTAGGATTTCAAAGGCTCTTCCTGTCACTTGTTCTTGACTTTCATTTCTTGACTTTTCTTGGCAAAGCTATACTCTCTGATTTTGGAATTTGAGTGTGCTTGATTGGTTAAGGACCGATGATCGGTTGAAAGTTGAGTTTCTTGGTCTTTATCATTTGCTTATTGTTTGCAAGATCACTTTTCTTATGCAATTGAAAAGACTAGATTGGTTTGCTTGTTATTTTTGTTTTCATTGAAAGAGTGGTTTGGGTTTTTATCATTGCTTGTTCATCAGTTTTTGCTTTTCTGTACTCTCACTATCCTAGTGTGGGTCCTTTTTGAAAAGTGAACAAACGTTTTTCTTTCAAAAATCATTTTCGTCTTCGAAAACATTGAAAATCAATTGTTGAAATTATTGAAAAAGAAGCAATAGAGAATTGCTATTGATGCGTGATTTGTTGCATTTGTATTTTAAAGGAAATTGTGTCTTGTAGTCCAAAGTTTGATATGGAAAAATTCTCTCTCCCTCCCATACATAGGATTCATTGAACGAAAATTGCTATATTTCATTCTCATCCATGCATCGTTGGGTCAGAGTCTTATACAACATCAGTTTCATCTCTATTTCCTTTGAGTAAAC
The DNA here is from genome assembly GCA_009831015.1 of Picea engelmannii. Taxonomy (NCBI): domain Eukaryota; kingdom Viridiplantae; phylum Streptophyta; class Pinopsida; order Pinales; family Pinaceae; genus Picea; species Picea engelmannii. Next base: position 748,315 of record ML780635.1, on the reverse strand, counting down.
AAAAACTCTTAATAACACTGCGCAATCATAAAATTTAACTAGTAACTCTTTTCTAGGGCTCTATTACACCAACATTTAGCTAGGCTAGCGCTTTGGAGTATGAAGAGAGATACACTCTTCAAAGCACAAAACACATAATAGCATCTTGTGTTAAGGAGTGTTAAATTCCATTTGCAACATCTTGTCCTGGGAAGCCCTTCTCACACAAGGGTCCAGCACGAGGTCGCATTGATATTGCCAGAGTTACTCACCCTGCTTTGTTGATATCAGTGTAGAGATTGCATGTATGATGGGGATCACTCGGAGGTATACCCACAATGATGAGTGGAAGCCTTTTGAGTTGATTTTGGGCTAGATACCCTGCCCTTGCGTGTGGATCGGACTGTCGACTATCCCTCCAAGCTTTATTGTTGTTGGTGGTGACCTTAGTGGCCAATCTTTGTATGTTCTTACACAAGGTGAATGTGAAGGGGAAAGTCTTCATGGTACCTAGAATTGACGTTGACCAAACTCACTCGGGCTCCTTGGAGGGTATACCCACGATTATGTGTGGGAGCTTGCACTAGGGTGTAAGTCCATTAAGCAGGTCGCCAGCGTAACTTTTCCACCCTAGCCCCGCCCCTTCTCGTCTCGTTGTTGCGACGTTGGATTTCATCACCAACTAGTGGCTTCGGAATTAGAAGGTCTTGTTTGCTTGGTGATTGCTTCCTATATTTTGTTTACTAGCGCGTGTAGTTTGTTTATTGAAGTTGACCATAAGATTTTCTTCGTGAAGTTTGTCACTCGTTTACAATAGCTCCTCCACGTCATTCACGTAGAATGCAGGGTTTATCTCCAGAGCATCTGGAAGGTTCTCAACCCTTTCCTACAAGTACACCTGAGGACTCTCCTCGACAAAGTGAAGTCACAGTCATCACCACGCCACAAGTGGAATGAACTAACTCTCTAGAACATTTTCAAATTACAAATACTCGAGAGGACTTTCGACTTCACCATGATTCTGAGCGACCATTTATGTGACTAAATTCTTCCAGAGACTTAGTTGTTATGTCTTCTGGATCACCAGTTGGACCCTTTCCAGGCATAGAAGGCCAAGATCTTTTTTGGTCTACAGGTGTTTTTTGATGGAACCTTTTCGGTCCAGGTTCACCTGTGATTTCCGAAATCAACCCACCTGTGATCTCCGAATTCTCTAGTCCAGAGATAGTACCGTTGACCATCGCCTATCACTTTACCGTCCCTGCCGAAATGGCCCATCTCACAGATACTACGAGTGTTCCAACCGGGTTTACTACGGTTAGTCTTGCTCCCATCAACACACTACGAACACCCAACGTCACTTCGACACTACCACCTAGATACCGTGCGTTGAATGCTTCCATTCCTACTCCTCTGTAAACTCCATCCGGCTCTCCTGGTGGTCCTTCTTCTTCTGGGCACTCTCTTCCCGGTTTTATTCCAACACTCCCTCAATTTCATTTTGGAGGAAGTTCTTCGTCTTCTACTGGCAATCTTAATCCTAGTGGCGCTATTCCGTCATTCACTCCAAATTACCAGTTTCTGGTTGGTGGACAATTTCACCAAGGCGGTATGACTCAACCCCCTCTCAGCAGGCAAATTCCTTTTGGAACGCAAATCCCAATTGGAACACAACTCCCAATTGGAACATTGCCCCCAATTGGAACAACACCTTCGATGGGAGGACCGACCCCACCTTATGGGCAAAACATACCTCCCTCCTTGGCCCAGTATTGGAATCAGTTGATACAACATCCTCCCCAATCGACTAGGGGGCAGCAGTTTCCAGCTGCGTCCGTAATAACTCCTAGTATGGGAAAACCATATCCCAGTTCATTCAATCCCATTTGGGGGGCGAATGCTCAAACTCAAGCACCTGTTCCAGGGTATAATCCTGTGAGCTACTATCCTCTCCAACCACCACTGAATTTGCCTGGGTCTTCACATTATATGCAAACTACTTATGGTCCTACTGGTTTGCCGACAGGGCTTCCTCCCCAGAGCCACTAGTACTCGTAGGTGAATCGACATTTAACCTTTATTGCCACTTTGGATCTTCCAGATTTGTCAAGGATTTTAAATGATCCTATTCATCACTCTCCCCAATGGCCTGCTATACCAACCAAGCTTCCATCGGATATTCCTAAATTCGACGACAAAGCGGGAGAGGACCCAAACAATCACATTATGACTTTTCACCTATGGTGCTCATGCAACTCATTGATTTATGACTCTATTCATTTACGTCTTTTTCAATGAACCATCATAGTTTCTGTTGAGAAGTGGTATATCGAATTTTCGTGAGGTTTCTTCTCTGACTTCAACACCCTCGCTATGGATTTCCTTACGCATTACCAGTTACCGATCTGTTATGACATAGGGACTGATATTTTGAATTCCTTCAAACAGAACAAAGCCACTCATATATCTGATCACATCCATGAGTGGCAAAGGAGACGATGTCTCATTAAACTTGAGCTCCCCGATTAGTTTCTAGCAGAGTGGTTCACAAAATCATTTGTGAACGACATCGGTCGTGACATTTCCATGGGTGGCGTAGTCACAGAAGAGAAGGCTATAAGTCATGCTCAATATCTTGACCTCGTTTACTCACAAATGGGAACCCTTTACAATTTACTACCTGACTTACCTCGTCCTTCTACTTCTAGCACTTCAACTACTCCAGCTGCCTCGCATGCAGCTGACGGTGTGATTGGTACTTTCCAAGCCCAACCGCATTCTGCTTCAAGCGCAAACCCCAAATCTACTTCTTCTAATGTTCAAAATGCTCTGTCTCCTGCCCCTCCCACCGGTAAGACTTCTAAGGTAAATGCAGTTCAATCTACCCCTGCCGGTAAAAACAAATCTAAAAAGGGAAGGGGTAAGAATAAGGAGGGCAAAAATACTCCTCAAGCAGAACAAACCAAAACTACCCCTGTTGATGATCGGGATAAGCTCAAACCATGATACCCTTGTCTTATCTGTGGTGATGATCACTACATGAAGGATTATCCATGATGTGCCAAGGTCACTAAGTTCCTACAATGAGCTCCAAAACCACCTGCACCGACCGTTTTGTTCCAACCCTTCCCGTCTCAACAACAGGCTCAGTTGGTCATCCATGACCAACCCTCATCTTCTACTACCTCCTATGTTTTGATGTGTACCGGCGATTCTAGGCAGAGCGATGTTGCACTCACCACTTGAGCAAAAGATTATTCTCCCTCTAAGGAGAAGGTTGATGATTTACCCCCTTCCTTGGTACAACCCTCTCCCGCGACTCCACCTACCAACGGTCCTCCTCATCTCGAACGACTGAGCCTCGACACAGTTCTGCGACCCCCCCCAAAGGGAATCATTCGGAAATCGACTTTCAATCCTCATGCTCATGCTGCCCAGAACTACAACATTGTTGAAGATCTGGCTCAAGCACCTTCTACGATGTCAACCCTCGAAGTCCTTCAGACTTGTCCCACACAACGGAAGGAACTGTTGAAAGCTATCGGTGATATCGATCCGATGGATACAAATTTAATAATCTTTGACTTGGAAGATCACATTCCAAGGTTACCCGCTCAACTCGCATTCCAGATCCAAGTGGTTGTCTCTGACAAAAAAATTTGCTGAACTATTATCGATGAGGGTGGCTCGACATGTGTTATGTCTCTTGCTTGCTTGAAAGCCATTGGCTCTCCTTCTTTGAATGAATCCCAGAACACTCTTAAAGCCTTCAACGGCTCCAGTTTTAAGCCCTACGGTGTCCTTCCTTCGTTGCCCATCATGTTAGAAGGAAAAACCATCCAAGTCGAAGTGGAAGTCTTTGACGCTCCCCTTGATTATAATCTTCTTCTTGACCGCAGCTGGATCGATTCCATGCACATGGTTGTGTCGACCCTTTTCTATGTGGTACATTTCCCACATCAAGGTAAGGTTGTTACCATTGAACAACTAGCCTTCTTTAATTCTGATACCCGTACTGGAAACGTACCGTTTATTTCTAAAACCCCACCGGGTTATGAGAACGTCGGTGTAGGCCTTCTAAAAGATTCTTTGTTAATGGGTACTTTCCCCATTCCACCGCCTGATGTTCCACGCTCGTCTGTTGCTTCTATCAACATGATCTCCACTTCGCCTCTTGAACTTCCTGAATCTCACGACCCCTGGATAGTACCTGACCCTGGAGATCATCTTTGTTTCGGCGACGCAATGTCAATAAGTCCGGTTGAATCCGCCTATCAGGCCATTCAATCAGCAACACCTTCAACCCCCTCTCTTGGTGAGTTGTCTCTCAATCCTTTTCGTGTCATTTTTCCTACAGACGAGATGATCCTGTCTGTCATGGAAGACACCCCTTGGGATGATGGACATCAACATTCCATCCTCTTTCTGGAGCAACATACCATTGAGAACTACCAACGGATCTCGACTCCGTCGACCGTTGTTGTCATCTCCACCGTTCCCGAGTCAGCACACGATGTTTTTTTCAAAGGGAACTTAAGTAATATCTTGCCCACTATTCCCCTTGACATATCCATCAAACCTGGGATTGTCGAAAATGTCCATATCGGAGCTTCGTGTTCTTCTGACGAAATCATCACCTACACATCACTTTTCAAAGAGTTTTGTGACATCTTCGCCTGGAGCTACGAATAAATGTCGGGTATCGACCCTGAGATTGTGATACATGAGATAAATACATACCCTGACACTAAACCCGTCCAACAACGCCTTCGTCCAGTTCACCCACGTAAAGCGGCTACTATCAAGCTCGAAGTCGAGAAACTTCTGAAAGCTGGCTTTATTTATCCGGTGGCTCTCACAGACTGGGTTTCCAATCTTGTCCTGATTGACAAGAAATAAGGCACCATTCGTGTATGCATTGATTATAGGGATATCAACAAAGCTTGTCCCAAAGACAACTTTCCTACCCCCTTCGTCGATCAGATTGTCGATGATTGCACCGGAAGTGAAATATTCTCTCTTATGGATGGTTTCTCTGGGTATAATCAAATCAACATTGTTCTCGAGGATCAACATAAGACTGCTTTTATTTGTCCTTGGGGTACTTTTGCCTATCGAAAAATTTCTTTAGGTCTCAAGAACGCTGGTGCAATGTTTCCATGCACTATGTCTTATGCTTTCCATGATAGCAAGCACATCATTCAACCATATTTGGATGATTTACCCGCTCATTCAATGTGCCGAGTCGATCGCCCAACCCACCTCCGAGCCATTTTCGTTCGTTGTCGGTTCTATTGTATATGATTGAATCCTCATAAGTGTGTTTTCTGTGCGTGGAGTCCAGCCGCCTCCTAGGTTTTATCATTTCACGTCAAGGGATCTGGGTGGATCCTTTAAAGGTGGAGGCGATCCTTAATCTCCCTCCTCCTTCTACTCTTTGCCAATTACAAAGTTTGCAGGGGAAAGCAAACTTTCTTCATCGTTTTATCCCAAATTATGCCGAGATAACTCGTGGATTTACGTGGATCTTAAAAAAGGGTTCAGAGTTCATCTGGGATACCATTACCAACAATGCTTTTGAGGCTTTGAAGTTGTCCCTAACACGTGCTCCGCTTCTCTTTCCCCCTGATTACAGTGGCGATTATTTCCGCTACCTTGTTGCCTCGGATTACACCATTGCTATGGTTCTCGTCCAAGAGGATGATGCTAACGAAGAACATGTTATCTACTACTTGAGTCGAAGTCTAACACCTACTAAAATCAAGTATTTACATGTCGATAAACTGGCCTTGGTTGCCGTCCAAGCCGTCCAATGCTTCTGGCACTATATCCTCTCACGCAAGACTACAGTGATTTCTCATTGCAACCCTATGCAACACATTCTCACCTGTCAATTGCTAGGGGGAAAATACTCCAAATGAATTGTGATACTCCAGGAGTTTGACTTGGAATTCGAACACGCCAAGTCTAAGAAGTCCTTAGTCTTTGTTGAGTTGATATGCGACTTTCCCCATTCTACAACGAAAAATGTAGCAGCTGATTCATTATGCGATGAATCTCTTTTCCTTATTAGCACTGATGATCTTTGGTATGGTGATATCACTATATATCTCCAAAACCAGACTTTCCAGCCAACTTTGTCCAGTATTGAACGACGTTGAATATGATATCAAGCTCGTCAATACATTATCCTTGGGGATACTCTTTATCGTCGGGGGATTGACTCTATTTTTCGGTGTTGTCTAAGGTTCGACAAAGCCGAGAAAGCTCTGAATGACTGCCATTCTGGAGCCTGTGGTGGTCATATGTCTGGGTATGCTACTGCCCAGAAGATCTTACGAGCAGGGTATTTTTGGCCTTCATTATTTAACGACTACATAATCGTCGTTCAAAAATGCCATACTTTCCAGACCTGTAATAACAAGATACGGTCACATCCTTCTCCTCTTCACCCTGTGGTCTCAGTTGGTCCCTTTGCGAAATGGGGCATCGATTTCATGACATGTCACCCTCACTCGGCCGGGGGGCATGGTTACACTATTGTAGCCGTCGATTACTTTACGAAATGGGTCGAGGCGATGCTGACATTTGACAACACTGGAAAGACCGCAACATTATTCATTTTTAATCACGTCATAGCTCGTTTTGGTGTTCCCCAAGCTATCATCACTGATCATGGTAGCCACTTTAGGAATTTTATGATGTCCAAACTTACTGAAAATTTGGGTCTTCACCATGATAACTCAACTCCCTATTACCCACAAGCCAACGACCAAGTCGAAGTGATTAACAAAGTTCTCGTAACTATGCTTCAACGAATGATAGGGATTCATAAAACAAGTTGGCACACAATGTTTTTTTCGACATTGTGGGCGTACCAGACATCCGTCAAGTCCGCTACTGGGTTTACACCTTTCCGGTTAGTCTATGGTGTGTAAGCCATTCTCCCGATTGAATGTGAAATACCCTCTTTAAAAGTAGTTGTTGAACTCCTACCAAACACTTCTACTGAGGAAGAGCGTCTATTGTATCTTATGCGATTAGACGAAACTCGACGCGATGCCACCCTAGTCATAGAAGCTCAGAAAAGCGTGTCAAGGCCCAATATGACAAACATGTCAAGCCTCGGGTTTTCTCCAAACATGATCTTGTTCTTCTCTATGAACAAGATCGAGATATGTTAGGAGCTGGGAAATTCGAAGCCATGTGGTGAGGTCCTTATATCGTTCGACGAGTTTTGGAAAAAGGAGCTTATGAGTTAGTAGATTACGATGGTATCCCTTTGAGTGAACCCAGGAATGGGTTGTACTTGAAGAAGTACTATGCATAAAATCATCTGTGCATGAGTACTTGTATTTTTATTGTATCATACTTCTTGTGTGTTACTATAGCTTTCTTTTGTCATTATCTGGTCTTTTCCCTTATGTGACATTGTGTTTGATTTCCAGATGTCGGAGTCTTTGCTACCCTATATTGGCTTCGCTGATGGCGCTAGCCATAGTGCTCAGAACCTTGCTTCCGCTGCATGGGAAATTTACACCCCTACAAACAAACTTGTCTCCTTATGAGGTGTGTGTCTCAGCCGTGCGACCAACAACATTGCAGAGTATAGCGTTGTTATTAAATTATTCATTGATGCTATCTCGCTCAGAATCTGTCATTTGGTTGTGCGACTCGATTCACAGCTTGTAGTACTACAGTTAAGTAATGTCTATACTATTCGAAGTCCTACTTTGTTACGGGTGTATTGGCGAATTCGCCTCTTGGAACGTTATTTTGATTACATTGAATATCAACATATCCCTAGATGTCTAAATACATTAACAGATGCATTGGCTAACTATGTATTAGATAGACATTTGAATCATTTATAAATCAATCACATCAATGTTCACACAACACATGATAAACCGGTAGAAGTCGTCTATATATATAACGATCAAAAGAGTTTTTTACAAAAAGTTTTTTCCGAAGACCAAATTATCAAAATCTGAAGCTCATAGATTCTACAAAGTGACATCATGGATGACGTTCATGGTAACACATGACTACCCGAGCAACCCTACAGAGCAGTCGACTCATGGACCCTGACACTCCTACTGTATGACGCTGATCGCGTCATGGAATCTCTTCAAGAGGCATGTCTGGAATATCTACGGTCAAGTCCTCTAGGTTTTGTTCCACTACTTGATAATCCTCGACATATTGTGGCGCTGGCGCTACCTCTCCTCGCCACTGAATGGGAGAAGTACCAGGAGGTCGGTAAGGTCCAACATCTGTGTCATCAAAAACGAATTTTGTATTTAGTCTTTGGATGAACATATAAAAAACATTTGAATATGATTAAAATTCACAAAAACATTTAAAAAGAAAAAAATGTGTGTACTTCTTACCAAGTTCCCCCCACTGAGCATCCTCTGGCAGTACTAAGTCCGGATCTCCTCAGAAATCCAACCCGACATAAGCATAATCGTCAACCATCAACATCTGTGGTTGAAGCCAGTCAAAGAAGGTATCATCATACTTGATGATCAGTCCAACTATGTGTCGGGCCATGAGCTAACACTATCTCATCATTCTTGGATCCCTGGGAGCCGGTAAATTCCACTTAACCTGCAGCCTCAGTAATGGAACCCTCTCAAGGAAGAAGGACACTAGCAAAGATCTGTACCCGAATTTCTTTAGTTTGCCTTGTCTGCATTTGGTCAACTGCCTTTTTATGCTACGAAGCATTGCATCTGCCCAGTTGAAGACCTGAGGTTCAGTACACTCTATAGCATACTGGAAGTAACTCTGTAGCGCCATGTGAGGAGCGAAGCTTCCCACCATCTGAGCTATGGTGAACAAGATAGTACGGAGGGTCAAATCCCATACCCCCCAAATAACTACTTTTCTTTTCTTCCTCTCTGCCTCAGGAACACAGTGTATGCGGCAGTACTCACTCATGGGAAGCCCACCACCTCTGCTACTAGTCAGGCTCACATGGTACCCATGCCATGACAGTCCAGTCAAAAAGTAAATGTCCTCAATTTCTAAGGACAATGTGTGGACCCCCACATGAAATACCTGCTTATCGGGATCCCACATATGCACCAGGTACTCTAATAACCTGACTTAGGCCCTCATGCCCAGGATACGAAAGTACTTCAGAAGGCCACAGTTTCTCAAAGCAGCAATAGTGGGTGGATGATTTCCAACAATAGCATTGTCTTCTTTGTGCTCCCTTTCACGCCATTCAAGAACCATTTTGATGGCCAATTACCTGCATAAGAAGCACAAAAAGAGGATTAGCAACTCTATTCATTAATTGGTTCTTTTTTCATTAAGTAAAATTAAAAAAAAAAATTGTGCTTTGCAGTTCTCGCAGGTGCCCTTTGGGCACAGTGTGAGAACCTTGCAGGCTGTTGTGGGCTCACCTATGAGAATGCCCCATTCTCGCAGGTCCCGTGTAGCCCACCTGCGAGAATGGCTGAGTGCAAGTAGGGCTCATAAAACCAACTCAAAAATGAATTTTTAACCAATGAAAATGAAAAATTAAACCATGAAAGAGTAGAAGACAAAGAGCCTACCTCACTGTCGCTGACGACTCGATGAATGGATGCTCGTAACTCCCGCAATCTGACGCCAAACTTTGAGGGTAAAAGAGGGGTTTTTGGGCTCAAATAGTGGAAAAGTGAAAATGATATGGTAAAAAGAGTTTTACTCCTTTTTATTTACTTTTACCATGTTATTTGGTTTTTTTATAATTATTTATTTATTAAACCCTAATTCCTAATGCCCTTTTTAGTGTAACTTTTGTAGCCGTAATGACTTCAATGTTCATATACAGGGATGCAGACATAATTTTTCTTTTTCCATCACATGTTTTGATTGTTTTTTACAGTTTTTGTATAAAACATCGAGCATGGTCTTTGTCCATTCTCGTGCTCGAAAATACATAAGAACGTGATCGAGCATGCTTTTATCACTTTTTTGGGATCAACAAGGTTATATGAAAAAGGAACCCCCCTGGAGTCCTCTTTAAGCTCTTTTCAGACTCTCTAAACATGAAAAGATAGCCAAGTGACCTTGCTATTTTCACGCTCGATAAAGTATTTGAAGATAGCGTCTGGTGAGCGATAATTTATCTCATTTTCGGTCTCATCAGACTATTTTACGAAAAGGGAACTGAGAGATTTCTCTTTTAAGTGTTTTTCCAGACTCTATAATCATGAAAAACCTTTGAGTTTTCTATCTCTGGACTCGTTAAACAAACATTGACAGACCCATAATGGGACCGAACCAGTCCTTCTTAGGGTTCGTTAAACATACTTAGAAGGACTTATCCGAAGGATAATCTTATATCAATAAGCATATGTTATCCTCCTCAAGCTTGCGTAAAAATAAAGAGGTACTCGCCATAAATGGTGGGGGAAAATTTGGGAAAGGGATATGTTTTCATCTTCATATTGATTGGCAGTAAGTGTCGCTCTTGAACATGACAACCCCTATTCATCATTTGAAGCCGGTTTGGAGAAATCCATTTGTCTCTCATTCGATTTGCTACAAGGTCATCCCCTGTGTCATCTTTGAGTCAATGCTGCCAAATCATCGTTTCTGTTGTTCATATGTTCAAGACAAGTCCATCTGAAACCTCTATTGAGTCAGCCATCTGCAGTTGTCCATTCTCTCCGTGTCGGCCTTCCCTGTGTCCAGTTCAATTTGCATAATACTCTATTTCACCTTCAAAATCTGTTACCCATTTCGTGTCATTGATGGGGGATACATCAAGGCCCTCCTGTGACATTTTTGTTCCGTCGAATTTATCTCATTATCCGGAATCAAGACTTAGAAATTCTTTGGTACCTTGGAGCTTGCATGCCTCAATGGCAGGTTTCGTCGCTTTCGACAGTGGGTTTACATCATTGACCCCTAATTGAAAGATTCCATCGAATGTTCGACTTCAACTCATTCATTCACACTTGATGGATTGTACTAGAGTACCTTGGGAGTCATTGACATCAATGGTGATTTCCCTCGCACTTGTTAACGGTTTCATCAATGACCGGTAATCAAGTGGTTTCTGCCATGTTCGAGTTCAACACATGTAATCAGATGGTTAGATTCGTACTTTCGGCGACGAGATTGAATACCCTAGATATCATCTCTTTGTCTAGGTTGCGATGGAGAATGTATAATCTGTGACACATAGATCCACTATGTATGTCTCGTGGCTATGTCGTCTCAATTTGAATTTTTTCGCATAGATCCACAGTGTATTCCTGGTAGCTATGCTATATTTTGATGGCATGGATCCACAGTGTATTATTGGTGGGCATGACCCATGTCTACAATTGTCATCCATCTGTGATCTAAGTATGGGAATGCCTACCTTAGAATTGGTATATATAATATTCTACAGATGCTTGGTTGTTCGCAGGTTTCCGATTAGGTGTGCTCCTGGTTTCCGACACACACATGCAGCTTACAAAGTCTTTCAGCTGTCACCGATTCCAGCCTCATACTTTGGGGGGCATTCTGTTACCCATGATTTTGGTCATCATGATGGTGTATTAATGATGGTGTACTCAGGCTCTTCATAAGAACTTTCTCCTGAGAAAATTTACTTTCATCTCTTCCCATAAAACTCACTTTTGAAGAGGGTTCGCAGGCTGCTAATATATTAGGGTGTGAGAATGACCCATTCTCACAGGCTTCCTTAAGCCAGGGTGTGAACTTCTCGCACTGTGTTGAATAGATAGGGTGCAAACTCATCCTAAAGCATGGAAAAAGATGAATTCTCGATGTTTCTAGAAGGGAATCTTCTAGAAGAATGGGTTGGCATTCGAATGGTTATCCTTGTGCTAGATTCCCTAATATTGTGGGATCATTCTTATCCAAGTAACTATCTCATTCTCTCCTATATATTGAGGGAATTCTCATGGAAAAGGTTAAGCAAGATTCATTGGAGAATTGGTGAAAGAATTGTGTGAAGGACTTAGCTTGAATAGCAGCTTAGAGACTCTAGCAAGTCTATCAAGAGGATTTGATCTTCTTCATGCAAGGATTGAGCAAGTGTGTGTGTGTTGGAGCCAAGAGCCATCGAAAGGAAGCTTGCGACATCAAGGCTATCAGGTTGTAATCTTTACTTTCAATTAATATGATACAGTGGCATGTCCCTTTCCCATAAAGCTATTCTCACTTTATTGTGTAATTCCTTGATCATACACATAAGTTGATAGTTGAATATATTTTGCTATCTTCACTTTGGTTGGTTTGTGTTGTCTTGGTATTGACCTCACGAGAGCACCAGAGTGAAGCGAGAGCAACATAGAGCCTAGGAAGTGATACTAAGGTATGTTACTTGTTCCTTCCTACTAGCTAATTCAATGGTCAAAACTTAGGGAAAAGAGTCATGTCCTGTCTTGTTTTGTTCTAGATCCAGGTGGATCTAGGGAGATCTGTTAGTGTCCTCACCTATCGATTAGTCCGATAACAACGGTCCAAATCCTCTTTCTCCTTTCACGATTTCACATTTCGTGACTTCGCGACTTGGGCTGGTTGCTTCCTCCATTCTTTTGAGACCTGATTGTCGAGTTCCCAAAATATTTTCGCGATAGATCAACGGTCCAGATTTCCTTGAGATCAATAGTCCCGATCCTCTTGCGCATTTCACGATTTCGTAGTTTGTGACTTCGTGACTTAGGTAGGCATCACCCCCCATCTTCAGACACCCGATAGTTGAGTTTCCAAAATATTCTCGTGTTAGATCAATGGTCCAAATCTCCGTGGGATCAACGATCCAGATCCTCTCGTGCATTTCATGATTTCATGTATCGCGACTTCATGACTTGGGCTGACAACTTCCTCCCTGCTTCGAACTCCCGATAGATGAGTTCCCGAGATCTTCTCGAGTTAGATCAATGTGACCAAATCGACAGTCCAGATCTTCTTGAGCACCAATGGTCAAGATCCTTTCTTGCTTTTCACGACTTCGCATCTTTGGGGAGCAACAACCACCATGAAGTTGACTTTCGATTGTCAAGTTCTCGAAATCATCTATCAGTTGAAGATATTTTGCGCTCTCTCCTGAGCTTCTGATCATTTCTAACTTAGAATAATTTCTAGGTGGATGGAGGTGACAACTCGTCCTGATGAGGGCCATCTAGCTAGGCAAGCTTCTCTCATTTGAGCCAGAGGGGTGAGCTTTGGGCCTACCTGGAATCATGGAGAATGATCTGCTTCATAGAGTCAACCCCTGCATTGTCCAGTCTGTCCACCACTTTGTTTTCACTTCGCCGAATGTGTGAGGGGGTTAGAGCTAGGGAGGGTCTGAGACAACCTTGGAAGTTGTAAAGAGGGAAAAGGAGGTGCCAACTCGGAGTGATTTTCCCTGGATCTCTGCAATTCAATATTTTTGTAGCCACGTCTATTATGATTTTGTATTCTCCTTCAATTATTGGACAAGTGAGGTTTCTATCTAGAGCCATTTGCACTCCATTGATGAGACCCTATATTTATGTTGAGTTGTTGGTATCGCATCTGATGTTTTCTTCAATGAGGCTTTGTATTTGGCCTGAGTTGTTTCTTATGACCGCTCCATAGCCTGAGTTTCCTGGATTTCCTTTAGATGCACAATCAAAGTTGACCTTATGGAAGCCTGGCGGTGGGGCAAACCACTTAGAGGGACTGAAGGCTTTTGAATATAGGGGGGGATGCTGAGGGGGGGTGGAGTGAGCAAGCGAGAAGCCCCAAGATTTGAGGAGCGAGAGCTCACTTGGGTCGGTGGGGAAGTCTTCCTTGGTCCATAATTGTAGCTAAAGAGTTTTCTAGAGATGCAGGAGGATTTTGTTCCAGAGGAGGGTGGGAGGACATGGTTGGGTGTGAAATATTCTTCTGTTCCTCTCTTTCCATAGTTTCCAAACTATAAATCCTAGTAAGAGTTGCTAGGTTCTATTCGGGATAGGGATTTTGAAGGAGATAGAGCCCCAATCTCTGATGGTGCTTATGATGTTGTTTTTAACTCATTTGGTTCTTCTAATGAAATGAGTGGCCTGGTTCCAGATGTTCTCACTGAGTGGACAGTTGTTGAGGAGGTGCTCTGTGGTTTCAGCTTGGAGATGACAGAGATGGAAAATCGAGGGGCCAATGAAACCACATCTTTGAATATTGTCCCAGGTTAATATCTTGTTCTGGAGAAGGAGCCAGAGGAAAGTGGAGATCTTGGGCCAGAGTTTTGATTTCCATATTTTTGTCCAAATGCTATCTTTCTGAAGATTGTGGAAGTTCTCTTGAAGAGTGTATCCCTCCTTGAGAGTAAATCTTCCATGAGGTGTGTATCCTCGTCTGAGAATGTCTTGATATGTGCTTTTTCAGATTCGCCTTTGGGTTGTGGCTTGTTTCTAGTGTTGCAGGTCACAGTCCGTTGCCACTTGGAGGTCCTGATGGGTAGATTTCTATCTTCACCAGGGAGAGCTGCTGGGGGTATCTGTCCACAAGTCTGCTACTTTGAGAGTGGCAAGCTATCAAATGTGATTTTCGTACGATTGTATATTTTCTTCTAGTTGAAGAGGTGGCATTTGTTTCCATGAATCCGTCCAAAATAGGGCATTATGGCCATTTCAAACTTCCTAGAAGGCATGTTCCTGTATGAGTGGCCGATTTTTCCAAGCTACATTCTAGATGTTGGAGCCCTGAATTTGCTCCTGCATAATTATAAGTTGACTTTGGTGTGTATTTGGGGCATATTTTCATTTCCAGAGTTTTTCTCAAATCTTTGCTGGTGTTTTGAGACATCTCCACCAAATTCTTTCTCTCATGGTGATATTTAATTTCCCAGGGTCCCGGAGGCCCAGACCACCGAAATATTTGGGCTTGCAGACTTTGTCCCAGCTAACTAGGACCCATTTTTTGTTTGGGTTGTGTCCATGCCAAAGAAAGTTTCTTTGGAGGTTTATTATTTTATTTATGACTGATTGCAGGGCCATAAGAGCCAAAAAAAGGTAATTTGGGATGGCTTGGAGGACTAACTTTAGGATAATGATTATGGTTGGTAGGTTGAGGGAGCAAAAGGTCCAGTTGCTAGGATGGTTGGTGATGGAGAGAAGGAGAGATTTTGAGGACATGTTTCTAGCTGTTGAGTCAGAGAGAGGGAGTCCTAGTTAGCAAGAGGGAAAAGTGCAGACAAGGGTATTCAGAAATTGAGAAAGGTGTTGTTGGATTTCCATAGGAGTATTAAAAAATAATAGTTGTGATTTGGCTAGATTAAAGGTGGTGCCAGAGGCTTCGCTGAAATCAGATAGGATGGAGTTTAGTTTAGTTTCTTTGTGCACGATGGGGGTGTTCATTAGCAACGTGTCATTGAAAAATTGGCTATGGGAGGGTACCCATTGTAACCCATGAAGAGGGAGGCCTTGGAGGGATCCATTTTGAATTGAAGCTTTGATATAGTGTCCTAGACGTTCAACCATTATGACAAAAGTGAAAGGGGAGAGAGGGTCACCTTGCCTTATTCCTCCTAAGGGGAAGAAGGGTTGAGAGGGGACACCGTTGATGAGGATTGAGAAAAAGGTTGAGGAAATGAGGTTCATTATCCAAGATATCCAATCCTTGTTTTTAACCAAAAGCCAATAGGAGCGCTTTCATGTATTGCCAACTTAATTTGTCAAAATATTTTGAAAGGTCAAGTTTTAGAAGCATACCTGGAGTACGAGTGTTTTTGAGTGAGTGAATAATTTCATCGAAAAGTATGACACTATCCATGATTTGCCTTCCTTTGACATATCCTGATTTCTCTTTGGAGATAATGAAGGGTAGAATTGGCTTGAGTCTTAGAGCTATGACCTGGATATGATTTTTTAGACCACATTGCAAGGAGCTATAGGTATGAAGTCCTTTGGATTTGTGACTCTTTCTTCTTTGGGTATTAGGGTGAGGGAAGTGGCATTTAGTGTTGGAAGAAATTTTCCTGATCTGTGGGATCCCTCCACCAGCTGCCACACTTCCTCCCTCAACATTGGCCAATAGAAGTGGAAGAAGTCTGTTGTGAAACCATCTGGACCTGGAGCCTTGTCTGTGGGTAACTCTTGAATAGCTTGATCCACTTATGCTTGTGTGATTGGTGTCATGTGATCTAAAAATGAAGAAGACTTGTAATCTTGAAAATATTTGCAAGTAAATTTTATGTGTTAAAAGCAAATGGATCAACTTTGCAACACATCATTAATAGGTTTTACACATTCAAGCTGCATATAAATAGCAGCATAATCAATGAACAAAAAACACATAACACTACAAATGATAAAGGAGTTCACCCCTCTCTTGGGTTACATCTCCTGGTCCAGCTTCCAATGGATCATTTGTATTATTTTCTCAAAGTGCTCAAAAATGTGCTTTACACTACTCAAACTGCCAAATAGATTGCTCCAATGGCTTCAGAATGTCCAAAAACCCCAAGCTGGGCTTTTTCGGCACCTCGTTTGGCCAAAAAACGAAGAATATAGGCTTCCTTGAAGTCTCCTCTTCAAGCTTGCTGTCTCTGCATCTACAAATTGCACCCTTGTCCATTCAACCTAGCACACACGCTATTTAAAGCGTAAAAACCCTGCACCGAACGCAACCGCGTAAACGGTGTGAACTGTAGGATGGTTATGGGCACGCCAGCCCCTAACTGCCAAGCTCGTGGGCACATGGATCCTCCATACGACCGGCGCAAATACAAAAGGGCTAACCATTTCCAAGGCCAAATAAAAACGAAACATGTGGCTGGTCGTTCAACTGTTTTAAACCACAAGTTAAAACCCAATATGCACGCATTCCCTTTACATTGGAGTCATATTTTATGGTCATATGATATGGTGGATATAACCGCAGGCTGGGGCTAAGCCCCGGCCCGGACCCCCCGCCGACCATACATCAAGTTTAATTTAAATTAAATGCAATATGTTATATGGTAAGCAACAACGTGTGGGCGCATTGGCAGGGCGGCTCTTGCCAAGACTTTGGACTATGGGGGAGGTCACCGGTTCAAACCCCACGGAGTCCATAATTTTTTGAACTAACAACCAATACAACGGTGCCACATGGTAGCCCATGACTGGGCCACGTGGCACCCAACCACAAACCAAAAACTGCCACGTGTCGAAACATGATTCATCCAATTGTCATCCAATCCAAAACTGCCATGTCACGTCTGCCATGTCAGTGTACGGATGTACGGACTCTGCCACGTAAGCCTGTATGGACTGTACGAACTGCACAGTCAGCATCCTTTTTTTTGGCCTGTTTGACGATTCGAACAGATCGCAATATCTCTCGCTCCCGATGTCTGTTTGAACCCAAATGAGTTGCGTTGGGTTTGCAATGATGAGGCCTACACTCTTGTCTGATTTGAAGCGATTCTGAGCACTTTGAATTTTTGATTAAAATTTGATCCCCTGATCATCATGAGAGCCTCATTATGTTCCTGGGTGATTATAGTTGGGATATTTTTGGTCACCCTTTCTATTGCTTAGGTGCGATCCATATTGGGTTCTGAAAGGAGATCCGTGTAGAATTATGTCAACTCGTGCGTTATTTCTTGATGGGTTAATAGGGTGTTGCCTTGCGAGTCATCCATTTTCATGATGTGGTTGATAAGGTGTCTTTGGATCATATAACGGTGGAAGACTTTATTTTTTTTCTCTCCCTCATTGAGCCATTGGACCTGAGATTTCTGTCTCCATGATATTTGTTCCTGCTTGTGTCTTTCTTCTAGTTGCCTTTTGAGTTCACTCTCCTCCTGCTGCTGATTGATTGTTTATCCCGCATGAATGAATTGTCCCTGGAGGTTCTCTAGATTTTTTTCCATCAGTTTCCTTTCCTGGAAAATGTTCCCAAAGACTTCTTTGTTCCATTTGCGCACCTGTTGTTTGAAATATTTGAGTTTTTTTCTAGAAGAAATACATTTTTGTACCTCTTTGTGTTTCCGCAATGCTCCACTAGTGAAGGGATAGCTCTTGGAAAACTCGATGAGAGAGCCAAAAAATTTCAAATCTGAAGGGTTTGAGCTTGGGGGTGGAAATAGTGTCAACCTGGAGCTGAAAGGGCCAGTGGTCCAAGCCTGCCTTTGGGAGGATGTTGGAATCTACTAGGGGGCCTTCCAAAAGGAGAGTTTCTGAGATGAGGAAGTGATCAAGCATGCATGTTATTTGCTGGTGACCTAATCTTTTGTTGGTCCAGGTGTAGGTGCCATTGTTGTTCTCAAAATCTACCAATCCGAGGTTCTCTATGAGCTCCTGGAATTTTGCGTTATCCTGCTCCAGGCACTTTTCCCCCCTCACTTCTCCTCCAATGTGAGAATCAGGGATGATTTTAAGGATGGAGATTTATTTTAAAATGTAGAAACCTTGGCGAATCTTACTAATCCTTCATATGCCAACTATAAATGTTTGGCGATATTTTGGTAAAAAATATTCAAATTTCTAAGGATTTTATATAGTTTTTATAAATTTTTGGCGATTTTTAAGGTAAAATAATTTTATCCTATAGAATTTGGGCGAATAATTTTTAAAATAGTAAATCTCGTTTTTGGAAAAACCATGGAAAATTAGCCCATGAGAGAAATTTATCCCCTAAAATCATCCATGGTGAGAATCATGTTGAAGTCGCCCCCAATTATCCATCGCTTACCCTCTGTCAGCGAACCTAGATAAGCTAGGCTTTGAATAAAGAGTTCTTTGTCTTGGTCATTCAATGGTCCATAGGCATTTGTGATCATTCCCTCCTTGTCCGAAGTGATGGCTCTATAGTGCGTTGTGATGGTGCATGGAGTGGAGAAGCCTTGATCACGGATGACTGTGGCAGAATTCCATAGGATGGACAGGCCTCCTGAAGCCCCTTTTGAGTCTGTTTGATAGGATTCACAATTGCACCAACATATTTTGATGATATCATCTGCATTTTCCTTGCACATTTTGTCTCTTGTATTAGGAATATATCAGGGTCTTCCATTTTGATGCAATTTCGAAGAATCCTTTGTTTGGATCTTCCATTTAGGCCTCTAATATTCTAGGTGAGTATATTCATAGTTAACAATTTGGTGGGTGGGAAAAGGAGCTCTCTGAGAGCCTATGAATCTGTCCCGAATTGATATTATAGTTTCCCGCCTCCTTTATTAGTTGATGAGCCAATGTTTTGCCCTATTGCTTATTTTATTTTGGGTGTTTTCTTGGATATTGGTTTGGGTCTATGTTGATCCCCAACCTAGATGTAGCCCCTGATGATGATTCCATAAATACTTTGTGAACTTTTCTAAGTTGTTCTTCTGGTAAGGTTTGGAGATCCTTCTTGTTGAGTTTTTATTCTAACCTGTCTAGGTCGATTTTGGCTAGGTCCTCCTCATCCATTTCCATGACTGTGTCTTCCTCTCTTTCTGGTCTTTCCCTGAGACTGGGTGAGTCTGTGCATCTTCTTGGTTTGCTAGGGTTTGGTATTATTGAGATGAATCATCTTCCTTATGCTTGTTGGGGTCTTTCCCCGAGGTCTTGTGGGGGTTTTCCACCTCTTCTACCTCTGGGAGGCGGCTAAGGGCTTCAAACGAATTATTGTTTTGGTTCTTTTTTCCATTGTTGGTTGTGGGATTCTTCTGTGCTTACCTCTTTCGATTTTGAACCTAGGTAAATCCTTCCTTTGGTTTCTCTTCAGCTTCTCTCTTGGGGGGGGCATTGAGAGGGAAGTCTCTGAAAAGGTGTCCATGTTCATGGAATTTTTGACATTTGAAAGGGATGTGTTCATATTCTATGGTTTGGACCCATTCCTCGTCTTGTTATTCTAAGGTAACTGTGCCTGGGAGGGATTTGAAGATGTTCATATAGACACATATTCTTGCATAAGAGGTGTATTTTCTCTATTTGGTAGCTTCGGAAGATTTGACATATTTACCCATGGTATCTCCTATGCCCATTAAAATTTCCTCTAACCAAAACTCTTGGGGTAGGGAATAGAGGTGAATCCATACCGGTGCGTATGCAAATTTTTCCTTTTCTGGGCAGAAGTGGTCTGTCCAGAAGCATAGGTAGACGCCAACCGAGTTGTAGAAATATGGTCCCCCTTCAAAGATTATGTCCTTGTCCTCCAGGTTGTAGAATATTATTGTAAAGAAGCCTTTAGAGCTCAACTAGAGCTCATAGTCTCCCTTGGGATTCCACCACACCTTGATCCAACGAGATAGGTCCTTTTCTAAGGACCAGAGGCCTAGGAATTTTTCTATGAGGGCATGGGCTCTCATAAATTGTCTATGCTCCCCTATTCTGTGGTTTTGATGATGTACCTGGGTGCAACTGGGGCTTGAGGGATACATTTTCCAGGTATCGAGACCCGATATGCTATTGGATGCAAGGACTCTGCATCCCTATTCGATTCTTTGCTTATATCCATCTCTTCCTGCATATATTGGTCTCGTAAGTGCAGTGGCAGATCAAAGGATGGTCGTCACGCTCGTGAGTACTCCGGATCGTTGGCAGCGACGTTATGGTAGGAGGGGTCTTTCTCCCCCCCTTCTGTACCCATTCTTCTAAGGTGGTCAAAGCCGCAGGGCTGAGGCGATCAACTTGTACAAAGGGAGTCGGAGAGGGTATGGGCAGGCGAAAATCGGGAGCATGAAAGAAAACCCTAAAAGTTGCAGAGCTCCGTCTGAGTTTTAGTATAATTAATTAGTAGGATATTGAGGAAAGGTGTCATAGAAACAAATTTTGAGTGAAATTGGTGGTTTCAAGAGGTACTCCATATCCTCAACCTCCCAAGAACAGTTACTCAATTAATATTATTTTGTATGTTAAATAGTATAATATTACTATTTAATAATACAATAGAGTATGGATGATGACCTTTTGATAAGCATGAACTAAGAGGGATCAAGAGCTAAGAGGGATCAAATATCTAGAGGTGCAAACCTTTAACCTTTTCTCAAGTTTTTCACTCTAAAAAAGGTTTTCACCTCGAGAGATTGGATCCCTCTTGGCACTTGATAGATCTTGGTTTAAGATGGATCTATGTTGGTGATATCCAAATTATATAATGGGTTGGATTGTGTTTAGCTAAATTATATAATGCATTAGATTGTGTTTTGGTTTTTGGTGGAAATTGGGCACATGTTATCTATGGATTAATAAATAATAAATTGTCAAATTAAAATAAATTAATTTTTTATTTAATTTAATTTATATATTAATTTGAATTAAAAGTTAAAATTAATTTATTAAATTGGAAGATTAAAATTAATTTATAAAATTTAAAGAGTATAATATATAGAATGTAAACTTAAATTTTATAAAGAACTTTTTATAAAAGAATAAGAATTATGTTTTACTCCAAAAACACTTTTAATATTTAAGGTCACGAAACTTTGTGCCATGCATTAAAGATCTATAATATTTTTGTATCTTTAACATCGTATAAACCTAGCACTTGAGTCAAGATGTGGGTTAGGGTTTTTTTCCTTATTCAAGCTGTGAGAATATTAGTTGAAGGAAGTAGTCAACCTACTACATTCAACTCTTGATGAATTGTTTTTGGATACTTGTTGAAGCAAGTTGTCGTTGATACAAATTGAACACCTTGCAAAAAAAATGGATAAGCACATTTGGTCCTCACAAAGCATAAATACTTAGAGGGAGCCATGTGAATCCTTAAAGAGACAATACAACAACCCTTTGATATGATAATAAAGGGAATCTAACTAAAAAAAAAATTCATTGATATCAAGGTTTAAAGAACAAATACAATAGGTACAATGTTCTTAGGAATATAGTGGTCCCTCTCGATATGAAGTCAATTGGAAAAAACTTTATGTTGTGTTAGAAGAAGTCTTAAAGTGGAAGGGAATCAATGTTCAATGTACATTTGAGGTTTGATAAATTGTTATAACTCAAAATGCCACTTCTATGCATCCTTGATGTTGGGCTATTGATTCATACATCTGCCAACCCATTTTGATGGAGTTATTCTCAAAAAACAACTTTTTGTATGGAATACATACCCTATTGCATCTGTAGAGCATGTACATATGCTAGATTCATACCTAAAAGCTCACGTACATACGTTTTCTACACTACTAAAAGCACGAGTGTACTCTAAAAAGTGACAAAAAATATAAAATACATGCTTTCCAATGGATTTCATGGCATATCTTAGGTTTTGCAATCATCTTACCTCAAGTAGCACTTCTAGAAACGAATTAACCATCTTTTTCTCATATAAAAAATGCGTTTGGATACATCGAACTAGAGACAAGAGAACTCTACCAAATTTTCTCCCTCGTTTCCCAAGCTTTCTACATTTTGCTCTGAGTTTTATCCTCAACATTCCCTTCCATCCATAT
Organism: Picea engelmannii; assembly: GCA_009831015.1. Taxonomy (NCBI): domain Eukaryota; kingdom Viridiplantae; phylum Streptophyta; class Pinopsida; order Pinales; family Pinaceae; genus Picea; species Picea engelmannii. The sequence continues at coordinate 726,000 of ML780635.1, read as the reverse complement.
TCTTGATACCATCCATCCTTTTCACCTTATATTGACATGTTGGTGGTGAATATAGTATTGGGAATAGTTTACTTGGAGACAAAGTAGAGGAACCCAAGCAAGGTTTGTGGAGAGGCACCAACAAAGTTCAGGTTGTAACCTTCAATTTTGTTATTAATAAAAGAGAAAAGTTATTTTCCTAGATATTTATGTCTATGTGTTTGTGCTTATGAATGTTTTCATGAATAACTAACTCTTTAGATAATATTGATAATTAAGCATGTGGTGTCCTATATTGTTCTATAACATTGTTTCAGGCCATCTTTGGGAGGAGGCTTGTAGTCTTGGAACAAACAGTAATCAGAATAGATCAACATCAGTCAAAAGGACTTAAGGTACACGTTTCTATCTTATTTCTCTTCCCTTAATTATCGTAAGTTTGTGTTTGGTTTGGGGTAGAATAGAAAATTTTCTATCTTTTAGGCTGTTGAGGCTCTGCTTAGTCGCTAGACCCATAATAGGGGGATTTTCCCATAGCAGAATTGGTGACTCCATTTGGGAGTCTCTCGAGGGTATTTTTTAGGAGATCTTTGTTTGGATTGAATTCCTATTTTTTGAAAATTTTTGAGTCTTTTTGGGTCTCTGGTCACCTGACTGGTGCTTATTAGATTTCCTGAGTTGAGTTCTACATCTAACTCTTTTTATTTTTTTGAAAATTTCCAGTAGTGTATGCACCTTGTTATATACCCGACCGTGTACATACGCGTTTTGTATTATACATATCCAACATACATATGCAGGCGGATTGAGCACAACACACATTTCTGTCCTCTGGAAGAGTTTTTTCAAAAGACTTTTCTTTCCTTTTAAGAAGCCCTTGGATTCTTAGGTATTCCTGAGTTTCTGGGGTCTCTGTTGGTTTTGGTTTAGCTAGGTTCAATGCTCAGATTATCTTGGAACTTGTAAATAAATATTTTTGTTTCTTTATCTCTTTCTGTTTGTTGTCAAGGTTAAGGGTGCACTTGTGAGCTTTAGGTCCTCCTGCGGATTCTGATGAATCCCTACTCTCAAGCAATGGTTTAGGGTCTGAGTCATTCTTTGTTTTTTCATCTCTTCTCCTTGATTATTCTTTGAAAAAAGAAAAAAATCTTTGCTTATTATTTTCATTTCCAAGCATACAAAAATAAAATAAAAATTGTTGTAGTTCATTAAATGCGTTTGCATTTTATTATGCATGTTTGTTTGGTGTTAGTAGCTTAGGATGTTTCTATAAAAGAAAAGAGTTTTGAACCCAAAGTTCCTTTTAGGATTTTTTCTTGAAAGTTTTAGTAGTTGCATTGCATTTTGAAATGAAAAATCATTCTAGGAAAAATTGCATTTTAGAATCTTGGTCTCTATTTTGAAAAGTTTGCACCTTCAAAGTTAAAAATCCATGTTTTCAGAGGTAGAACATAGTTTTATTTCAACATAATGTTCTAAAAGATTATTAACTATTCTCTTTCGTCTCTCGAGAACACCATGAGTTTCACTTCCATACCTCCTGACTAGTCAAGCCATTAAAATCAATGATTAGTGCTAAAATCAACTAGACCTTTTGTTCATAAGGTACACCAAGTAGTCTAGGCTTTAGGGCCTTGAAATAGGTGTGGAGAGGAAACTCTTCAAGGCCACTTAAATAAACTTAATATTTTGTGATAGGGAGTATAAAATTCCAGTTTCGTAAGAGTTAGTTGGGACCCCCCTCTAACACAAGGGTTAAACACGAGGTCACATGAGGAAACACAGAGAAGATAGCCCCTCCAAAGCCAGACCAAGAGTAGTGGGGATCATATTTGAGGGTTATTCTTGGGATTCTGCAGACTGCATATGACTACGGGGCTTCATGGACCTCGAATCCAATTTATATCCTCATTTGTATCCCAGACCATTTTCTTTCGGTACCCTTGAAAGGCTTCAGGCATAGTTATCCTGTTCATCGGATCTTCCCGACTATTGACTGTACCCGCCTAGTGATTGATTGTGAGTTGGAAACTTAGTTACAATTTTATAGGTACTTACACAGGTGACTCTAGGGGCATAATGCAATACCTAGGACATACGTCATACATGCACGCTTCATAGAGTATTCCCGGAGGGTGTTTCTGTGTTCGAGTTACACTTACACCAGTAAGTTGCTCTAGTGTTGGTTGGCGTAACTATTCTTCGTACCTTTTTCTTGATTTATCTTTAGGGACTTTTTAGTGGTTTTCTCTATGCTCCCTAGTTTTCCATATAGATCTATTCAATCATTTCTTTGGTTCTCTGACCTAAGGTGGTAGACTGCCCACTCTGTTGGTCATAAGGAATTTTGGGTCTTCCACTTAGAAATGTGGAATCACCTCCTTATAGGCGTATATTTATATACCATTGATTTACCAGAGTCAGTGTGTGATAATTTTACGGGCTTGAACGATCCTGCAAGGGAAGAACCCGTGCATAAGATACTCATGTCCAAAGTTACTAATGATACCAACTAAGGAACCCCTTCGCAAGGAGATTCTTGTGCTTTTCATATTTTTGGAAATGTTGGTGTCCCTTTGATGGCCACCTTGTACATTTCGAGATTGAAGTTGGGACTACCTGCTTGGTTGCGTACCATTCCAAATGTCCCTAATTCTCTTGAATCTTCTTAGTTAAGAACCTTATTTCATGGGAATCATGTTGATGTTCCTTCATCAACAAAGTATTCTCCTCCTCTGTCTTCCTTCTCTAGTGAAACTATCGCTAGTAGTAACCAGAAGTCTAAACGAAATAGAAAAAGGAAGAATGGGAAGAAGAAATCACCAACCTCTATGATTCATGTTGGAGATGGGTCATCAGCCTTTGCAAGTCATGTTGAATACTATCACCCAACCTCTGCAAGTCATGCTGGGGGAAAGCACCCACCTTTGCAATTCATGCTGGGGGGAAATGTCAAGTCACTGCTAGTCATATTGGTGATGGGTTTGTGGCCTCTGTGAGTCATGTTATTGACCAATTACTAACCTTTGCAAATTATGTTGGAGATGTGAAACTGTAATGTCCCCACTTTGGGACATCATCACAGGGCAGAGATTTATGATGACCAGAGTAGCCAGATGGGTGCTAGAGCGAGTACAGGGGTATTTGAGAGGCATTGTGGGGTCCAGCTTGCATTGATGATCATATTCCATCATTATGATCCATTCCGCACAGGTTGGCTTTGGTTTCGTTGCATTCCGACGATTTCCATGATTTTGACTGTTTTGAGCTATAAGTCAATGGAATTCACTGAAGAGATCATCTTGGGCACATTACTTGGAGGAACCTCTCAGTGTAATATCTCATTGGAATCGGGAGGAGAAACACTACACGATGGGATGGCTAGAAGTGACTTTCAGTGGCCAGGGAAGCCACAAGGAGAGATAAGGAGCTTTTCAAAGGTAAAAAGGTTAATTAATTAATTAAA
>ML780635.1:678067-717286 GCA_009831015.1 Picea engelmannii | reverse complement strand
TATGATCTTATTTTGATTTCTGGCTTCTAGCTAGTGAGCCCAATATTGGGGGTTTTGAGGGTTTTGACATAACAAACCCTAGAGGACGATTCGGTGGTGAAAGATTCCACCTATCTTGTACCAAGCTTGGTCTCAGAGATGCAATACTCTCCCACACCATTCTAGTTCCAGATCTACTTAGTTGCAGGAGGATTCTACATCAGTTTCATGTGCAGATAGAGAGAGGGTGCACCGGTTGAGGGATTCCAGCAAGAGGGGTGCACCATCTTTGGAGAGAAATTCATTGTAGGAGATTGGCATGGCCATTGAGGATTCTATCACTTGGGTTTTCATTGCAGGGCCTTGGACATCAGATATAGTGCTTTCTGAGACAGTTTTATGGCTCAGATTATTTCTTGGACAGTGGGGCGAATTGAAGAGGAGGGCATTTTTGAGATCTAGATCTAGTCCGTTTGGAGGGGTTACACTTCAGATCTGACCCTGAGACTTTACCTAGTGACTTGCAGTATCTCGATCTATATTTCTGGAGAGTTTTAGAGCATTTGGAGACCTCCTTCAGCAGGGCCGAATTATCTAGGGTTTCAGTCATCCAGTGGGGCGCACCATTCAGTGGGGGATTTCAGATCTACAGAGATTGAGAGGGATCTTAGGGATTCGGTCACCTAGGTTGTTCTTACCATCACCCGATCTATCAGTTGGCATATTTATTAGGGTGATTGGACACTTTTGGTAGCAGGGCCGAATTATCTAGGATTTCAGTCATCCAGTGGGGTGCACCATTCAGTGGGGGATTTCAGATCTACAGAGATTGAGAGGGATCTTGGAGATTCAGGCACCTGGGTTGTTCTTACCATCACCCAATCTATCAGTTGGCATATTTACTAGGGTGATTGGACACTTTTTGTAGCAGGGCTGAGTTATTGAGGGTTTCAGCCTTCTATTGGAGCGTGACATTCTTCAGCTGGAGAGTTTGTCATTCAGATCTTCTTGTATTGATCTTCATTTCTCATTCATCCTTTGGAGGCATATTTTGTATTAGCGGGAGCATTTTGTAGCAGCTCTTATCTATTGTCTATCTTCTTGGCCATCTATTGAGCATTCCAGATCGACATCTTCATTGTAGCAGGGTTCTCTATTTTATGAATAAAGAAGAATTGAGATGTTTTGGCTTGTCTATCTTATTTCATATGGTTGAGGTATGTTCCATGGTTATCTCTTTCTGTTATTTGCTGCATACACACATATAAACACATCTAAAAGGTAGATCAACAAAGTGTTTGACGAAATACCTCACTCAGAAAAAGTTCTGAAAAGACACCAAAACAGTGATGATCCTTGCATAATGGCTTGGGATCATTACAGAAACCAACCACTGGTAGTCATTTTGGGAGCATTGATTCTGCTGACATTACAACAAATCCTTGCGATTAGCTCCCTTTATAGTTCCCTTTTTTTCTTCCACTGGTTGTTTTAATGTATTTTTCTCCATTTGTTTTCTAAAGTCAACGTTATTTATTGGGAGGGCTCTATTTATGGTGTTATTTGCATCAAAAGACACAAGTTGGTGCTAATCTAGGCGTTATTAACGCCTAGTTTAGTGCCCTATTTAACGCCCAAGTTAACGCCTAAGTTAGCTCCATATTTAATGTTGGCATGTTTATAGGCAGCAAATGCTTGTCATTGATGGCAAGTACAATAGCGATGATGGCTTAAGTACAGGAAGAATGTGCCAGGCAGGCACCAAAATTATTTCGGGAATTAACGCAGAGTCGATCACAGTGCCTAAGCTCAGGGAGAGAAGCGTCAGTGATCATTGGATCCCATTCAAAATTCCTGAAAGAAGGAGGACCATCAGATCTGATTGTAGACAAGAAGAATGCGCAGAAGAGGAGGACAGATCTTAGGCATCAGATCTGAGCACAAGATATGACCATCGTTAGATCAGGGAGAACCTACACATTCATTAAAGTGCAAGGAGAAGCGGGCATACAAAATCTCGAAAGAAGGAGGACCATCCATCTACGAGTAGGACACGTGGACACAGATCAACATTTCGCTGACTAGAAAGTCAAAGGTATGAAATGTTCCAGCCTTTCACCTCTCGAACTCGCAATATGCGAAATCGCAAAATAATATCAACCGTTAGATCGAGGACAAATATGGACCATTGATCAGGCACAACGAAGGTTCGTGGAGTTGCGAAGTCTCGATAAAATCTTGACCGTTGATCCAAGAGGGACGTGTGGCAGAAGATCAAAGCATGTCAAAGACTCCATTTCGGAGTCTCGGGAATCGCGAAATGGAGAGGCAAGAAACATCACCACAGAAATGCCAAAATCGCGACATGCGAAATCATGAAATGATCTGAGCCGTTGGTTCGAGGAGATCGTGGACCATTGATCTAAACCCCTTTTTGATGTATTGGATACCGAGATTTCGGTTACCGGGAGATGGAGAAGTCATAGACTCTCAACATCAGGAGTCCTGAAATGCCGAAACACGAAATACCTTTTTGATTAGGCCTGTGGTCTCAGCCAGTGGTCACACCATTGAAGAGCTGAAGAGAAGAGTACCTCCATACAAGCTCCTTCTCGGAGTTTCGGGGATTGCGACTTGGAAAGTCGAGAAACTTCACAACAGGATTAACAAAAAGATGAAATGCGAAATTGCGAAAAGCACTTTATGAACAAGCGCTTGGTCATGGCCATGGTCATATAGGGGAAGGAGCTAGCACATAAAAGCTCCATTTTGGAGTTTCAGAGATCGCGACATGGAGTGTCGAGACACTTGGCCACAGGAGTGCCGAAATGCCGAAATGCGAAATAAAGGAAAGATCATTGAAGTTCATCCAACAGTGCAGATGAAATTGAAGGAGATCGGAGGACTGTTGTTGCACGTCACAGTGTAACTGCCAGAAATCACTGATGGTTTCTGCTAGAGGAACTGAAGACACTTCGAGGTGATTGACAGAGGAGGTGAAGAGTCTCAAGGGATCTTCCAGTAGAACAAAGACTATTCATAGAGGCGATTGACAGCTGGATGAGCGTTGGAGCCTATAACTAGAACAAAGAAGGTGAGCTCGACTATCATAGAGAAGACAAATAGTCTCAACTGCCAGAGAGGCTGAGGAATCTCAGCATAACATCTAGTGATGATGAACAACTGGAAAAACTGTTAGAGTAGCTAAAGAGTCACGATGATGATCAGACAGAGCACTCGGTTGTGGAGGATATTGGCGCAGTGTGAGCATACAAAGGAATGGTGAATATTCCATGCACAAGGAGCACATAGACTATAAGAATGGAGAACAAAGAAGAGACAAGTTGTTGCTGTTGTTGTTGTTGATGGTGCTATTGTGGTGGATGTTGTTGTTGAGAGTGAATCAAACATGAATAAGGAGGAGAGTGCAGCAGCTGAAATGCACAGAAGAGGAATTGTGCATTGAGTGGACATGGCACACAAAGCATAAAGAGAAAAAGAACAGAAAGCACAAGTCATGTGTGTAGGAAGGTAGTGAAGTAGACAGAGCAAGGAAATGCAACAGAATAGTGATAAGTTTGGTAAGCCATTGTTGAATATTAGATCACTGTAATAAGGTTCAGTAGCAAAGATGTTGATATTTCAGGGTGGAAGGGAGGTGCTAGGGAGGAATGTGTGTCCTCAATGGTTCAAGTGGGTGCTTGAACACAGGGAGTTGTAGCTTCTATCTGGTTACAGTCAGAGAAACTAGGGTGGCAGGATGGTGCAAGGGAGAACTGTTGTTCTCTATTTTACAGGTTGGTGTCTATATGATTGGAAGTTGGTGCTTCCATCCAGTTGGTGCTAGAAACACTCAGGGAGTTGGTTCTTCCTTCTAGTTGGTGCTAGAGAAATCAAGGAGTTGGTGCTTCCTTCTAGTTGGTGCTAGAGAAACCAGGGATTTGGTACTTCCTTCTAGTTGGTGCTAGAGAAATCAGAGAGTGGGTGCTCTCAGCAAGTAGCAGCTTGCAAAACTGAGGTTGCAGCCTCATTATGAGTTGGTGCTCATATGTATGATAATGTAAAGAATGTAAATATTGCTTATCATATAAAGAAAAAGAGGTTTTTACCCTTTATGGGTTTCCTCAGGAAATATCTGTCTCTGTGTATCTCATGTGTGTGACTGATGTTGAATATGCTATTGCTTACTTCCCTGCGATATTGTGAATGTCATTAAGTATTTAAGCAAAGAGTTTAAAATAAGTATAATTTGTTTAAGCATGGTAACAACTGATTCACCCCCCCTCTCAGTTGTCCAACAATTGGTATCAGAGCTGACCCCTTTCATCTAAGGATAGATCCTAGAGCTTAAACATGTCAAGCCATGAAGGAACTTCAACCAAAAAAGCTCCTCTGTTCAATGGAACAAACTTTTCCTTTTGGAAAGTCAGAATGAAAACCTACATAATGGCCTTAGGTGCAGATGTCTGGGATGTGGTAGATACTAGTTATGTAAAGCCAGTTGTATTAGATAATAAGGATGACAAGCTAGAATTTAGCTTCAATGCTAAGGCTATGAATGCTATCTTGAGTGGGCTTGCAGAAGCAGAATTCGTAAAAGTTATGCACCTAGAAACTGCCAAAGAAATGTGGGATAAACTCATTAGCAGTTATGAAAGGACGCCAAACTTCAAACCTACAGAGTTTAGTTTGAACAGCTGAAGATGAAATATGATGAAACTGTTGGAAAATACTTTCTAAGAGTTGAAGAAATGGTAAATGCAATGAAGACACTTGGTGAAAAAATAAAGGAACCTTCGTTAGTTCAGAAAATTTTGAGATCTCTCCCAGATAGGTTCAACCCAAAGATTTCTGCTATAGAAGAACTTAATGATCTAAAAACCTTGGACTTTGATCAACTTCTAGGAACATTGACTGCATATGAAATGAGAATAGCTAAAGATAAACCCACCTCCAGAGAAGCATCATTCAAGGTAGACAAGAATGAGGATTCAAAGCCTGATGAAATAGAAGAAAAATTTGTGAAGAGACTGAAGAAGGGATCTAGAAAATACAAAGGCAAACTGCCTTTCAAATGTTTCAATTGTGGAAGGATAGGTCATTTTGCAAATAAATTTCCCCACAAAAGAAAGGATCAGACATGTGATGACAAGGAGAAGCACAACCACAGAAATTTCTTTAAAGAGAATAACTTTAAGAAGAAAAGTATTTGCGTAAACAATGATGATGATCCTTTATATGATGAAGACAATGACTCCTCTATTGAAGATAAATTAAATGACTTCGTACTTATGGCCAAAGAGGATTATGATAATAACATCACATGAAGTGATATGAATGAAGAAGAAGTCATGGTTGACATGGAAGGAGAATTGATCAGTGAATTGGAAGAGATTGACATACTGAGAATTAAGAACATAAAACAAAGACAATTGCTGATACAGTTCGAGAAAGACAGTAAAGGACCTGATGAAGACCTTGTCCTATTAAAGGTGGAATTAGAGGAGGCAAAGAAAATCGAAGATATTTTGAAACATCGGCTATCAGAAAAGAAGGCAAGATGTGAAGCATTAGAACAAGAAGTAGTGAAAACGAGGAAATAATTGGAGAGGTTTCAAGCCTTGTATAATCAAAATCTGTCCAGTATCAAAGCCTCAGAAGGACTAGCCACCATTATGAACCAGCAAAGGAATCCAAAGCTGAAAACTAGTTTGGGTTATGAAGAAGGATCAGGTAGCAGTAAGACAAGAAATGAGGAACCCATCAAGTTTGTCAAGTGTACAACCAATAATTGCAACAAACCTACAGAAACAAAGGAAGACAATCGGCTTCCCAGGACGAGCAAAGAAAAATGTGCCCGGACTGAATCTGCAAAACAAAGAAATACTGCGCTCCTTGCTGAAAGACGTCATCAGCATGGAAGAAATCGATTTGCTCAAAGAAGACAACCACTTTCCAGGTACAAAGAATTTTTCTATGGTTATTGTTTCTACTGTTCTAATTTTGGTCACAAAGTTGTAAATTGTTCCTACAGACTTAGACATGAGCAATTAAGATTTCGAAGGAATAATTACTTCCCACAACAAAGATTGATGCAGCCAAGTAACAAACCTTCACAGAATGAAACTTGCCAAATTAAGTCTAGAGACATACAACCAAGGAAGCCAAGAAATAATCAACAGTCAATGAGTAGACAACGTTGCAACAATAATTTTGACCTATTGAATAATGAGATTGAATGCTACACCTGTCATAACTTTGGACATAAATCTATTGATTGTCAGTTAAAGAACTATGAACTAGACTCAAAATCCCCTGCTGAAAATGTCAAGCTTTGGAAGAAGAAGGAAAGTGACAAGTGTGGGTTAGTATTGTCCGCTCAAAGAAAAACGAACCCTTGGTATATAGACAGCGGATGCTCCAAACATATGATGGGAGATAAAGGTAATTTTCTGTCACTGAGTGAAGGAAAATCTAGAAACATAACTTTTGGAAATGATACTCCAGGTAAAATAAAGGGAAAAGCGATGGTAAGGTGAAGTAATGGAAAAGGAAAAGCCTAAGATGTCCTACTTGTAGAAGGGATGAAACATAACCTGCTCAGTGTAAGTCAGATGCGTGATAGAGGATGTGAAGTGGTGTTCACGTCCAAGGAATGCAAGATAAAGTCTGTAAACTCAGGTCAAGTGGTGTCCAAAGGCATAAGGACTGAAAATAATGTATATGTGCTAAAAGAAAATAGAGAAGAATGTCATCTAAGAAAATATGATGAAAGCTGGTTATGGCATAGAAGACTTGGACATCTAAACTTCGATCACTTAATCAAACTCAAAAATCTTGAAGCAGTAAAAGATCTTCCAAGAATATCAAAGCCCCAAGATTCAATATGTAAACCCTACCAAGTAGGGAAGCTAAACAGGACTCAGTTCAAGTCCAAGAGCTTTACTTCAATAGACAAACCACTCCAACTAGTTGATATGGACTTATGTGGACCATCCAGACAAGAAGGCATAGGGAAAGAAAACTACTTCATGTTGATTATTGATGATTACTCCAGACTTACTTGGGTTGCCTTTCTCAAAGAAAAAGTTGAAGCGTTTGAGAAGTTTAAAATATTTAAGGCTTTAACAGAGACTCAAACAGGCAAGAGGCTAAAGGCAGTAAGATCGGACCGAGGAGGAGAGTTTATATCAAGATACTTCAAGGAATTCTGTGATGAGCATGGGATCAAGAGAGAATACACAATCCCTAGAACTCCACAACAAAATGGAGTTGTTGAGAGGAAAAACAGAATAGTGCAGGAAATGGCCAGGTCAATGATGAATGAGAAGAACATTGGTCAAACTTATTGGGTAGAAGCAATACACACAGCAGTTCATGTTCTTAGCAAAGCTCACCTCAGACCACAAAGTGACAAGACACCTTATGAACTGTGGTTTGGGAGACCTGCTACAATTAAACACTTCAAAGTCTTTGGGAGTAAATCCTATATAAAGAATAATGATGAGAACCTTGGAAAATATGACGATAGGGATGATGAAGGTATCTTCTTAGGGTATGCTACAAACAGTAAAGGCTATAGATGCTATAATAAGAGGCTACACAAAATGGTTGACTATATTGATGTAAATGTTGATGAAGGAATCCCAACGAGAGAGATGTACAGTAATGAGTCTTCTACAGAAGACACGGCTGAAGCTGAAGATGAACAGGTCCAAGAATATGAAAACGAAAACTCTGAATTGGATGAAGACTCAGAAACTTAGACAGACTCAAATTAGTAGTCAATTTCGAATCCCTCCTCCAGAATCATTCAAAAGAATCATCCTTCAAGTCAGATAATCGGGGAAAAAGAAAAAGGTGTACAAACAAGGAGAAAGCTAATAAAAAACACTAAGCAATCACATATGGAATTCATATCCATGCAGGAACCCAAGAATTTTAATGAATCCAACAAAGATGACCTTTGGGTTAAAACAATGAATGATGAACTTGATTAGATTGAGAAAAATAATACATGGGAGATGGTCCATAGACCAGAAGGTAAAAATGTCATTGGCTCGAAATGGATTTTTAAGAATAAATTGAATGACCAGGGACAAGTTGTCAGGAACAAAGCAAGATTGGTCTGTAAAGGCTATGCTCAAATAGAAGGACTGGATTTTGATGAAACATTTGCGCCCGTAGCAAGGTTAGAAGCCATCAGAATATTTCTTGCCTATGCTTGTCATAAAAGGTTTAAATTTTATCAAATGGATGTCAAGTTAGCTTTTCTAAATGGAGATTCAAATGAAGAAGTCTATATGGAACAACCAGAGGGTTTCGAGCTGTCTGGAGTTCCTGACTTAGTATGCAATCTAAAGAAATATTTATATGGGCTAAAACAATCTCCTCGTGCCTAATATCACAGACTGGATACGTATCTCAAAGGAAAAGTATTCAAGAGAGGAACAATTGACATCAATATTTATATCAAAATAGAGGGTGATGATTTTCTCATTGTGTTGGTCTATGTAGATGACATCATCTTCAGATGCAATAACAATCCACTGGTAAAATGGTTTGCTTATGCCATGGAGCCTGAGTTTGAAATGTCCATGATAGGTGAACTGTCATTTTTTCTTGGTCTACAAATCGCTCAGAGGTCTGAAGGGATGTTCATTTCTCAATAAAAATATCTAAGTGAAATGTTGAAAAGGTTTCAAATGGAAGATTCTAAACCTGTGGGTACACATATGGTTACTGGATGTAAATTAAGCAAGGATGATGACTCACCTGATGTTGATCAAAGCTCATATAGATCAATGATAGGTAGCCTGTTGTACATCACAACATCTCGCCCAGACATAATGCATGTTTTAGGAATGGTAGGAAGATATCAGGCTACACCTAAACATAGTCATTTGCAAGATGTCAAAAGGATATTCAGGTATTTGAAAGAAACAATGACTTATGGTCTGTGGTATCCCATAAATCAGAATTTTTAGCTAATTTCTTATTCAGATGTAGATTGGGCAAACTATTTTGATGAGAGAAAAAGCACCAGTGGAGCAACATTCTTCCTGGGAGACTCTTTAGTAGTACGGCTTAGTAAAAAGAAAGGTTCCATTTCTTTACCAACTACTGAAGCAGAGTATATTGCTATTGATACATGTTGCACTCAGGTATTATGGATGATTCAGACACTTACATACTTAGAGGTAAATTACGTTGCACCAATCCCAATTCATTGTGATAACACTAGTGCCATCAATGTGTCTAAGAACCCTATATTCCAATCCAAGACCAAGCATATTCCCATAAAATATCATTTTCTAAGAGAGCAGGTCACCAATCAGGTTGTTTAGTTTCAGTACATTCTAACCACAGAACAAATAGCAGACATATTTACTAAACCTCTAGCCAAGACACCATATGAATATCTCAAACAGAACCTAGGTGTCATCCCGTCTCACGCCTAAGAAAGTCCATCCTGTTAGGGGGAGTCTTGTATTGATTGCATATCTAATACCTCCTAAAAATACAATAACAGTTCAGGGGGAGCGTGTTTTTCTTTGACATTGATGTCAAAAGGGGAGAAAAGGAATGGTGCGGACTGGATACTACAGGTGGAGGTCCAAACAGATTACTGTTTAGGGTTGCCATCAGTGCCAAAGGGGGAGATTGTTGACATGTTTTACAGGCAGTGAATGCTTATCATTGATGGCAATTACAACAACGATGATGGCTTAAGTACAGGAAGAATCTGCCAGGTGGGCACTAGAAGTATTTCGGGAATTAACATAGAGTCGATCACAGTGCCTAAGATTGGGAGGAGAAGCGTCAGTGATCATTGGATCCCATTCAAAATTTCTGAAAGAAGGAGGACCTTCATATCTGATTGTAGAAAAGAAGAACGTGCAGAAGAGGAGGACAGACCTCAGGTGTCATATCTGAGCGCAAGATCCGACCATCATTGGATCAGGGAGAACCTGCATGTTCATTAAAGTGCAAGGAGAAGCGGGCATACAAAATCCTGAAAGAAGGAGGACCATCCATCTATGTGTAGGACACATGGACACAGATCAAAATTTCACTGACTGGAAAGTGAAAGGTATGAAATGCTCCAACCTTTCACCTCTCGAACTTGCGATATGAGAAATCGCGAAATAATCTCAACCATTAGATCGAGGAAAAATATGGACCGTTGATCAAGCACAACGAAGGCTTGTGGAGTTGGGAAGTCTCGATAAAATCTTAACCGTTGATCCAAGAGGAACGCGTGGCAGAAGATCAAAGCATGTCAAAGACTCCATTTCGGAGTTTCAGGAATCGCGACATGGAGAGGAAAGAAACATCACCATAGGAATGCCGAAATCGTGACATGCGAAATCGTGAAATGATTTGAGCCATTGGTTTGAGGAGATTGTGGACCATTGATCCGACTCCCTTTTCGATGTATTAGATACCAGAATTTCGGTTACCGAGAGATGGAGAAGTCAGAGACTCTCAACATCAGGAGTCCCAAAATGCCGAAACGTGAAATTGTGAAATACCTTTTTGATTAGGCCTGTGGTCTTAGCCGGTGGTCACACCATCGAAGAATTGAAGAGAAGAGTATGTCCAAACAAGCTCCTTTTTGGAGTTTCAAGGATCGCAACTTGGAAAGTCGAGAAACTTCACAACAGGATTAATGAAAAGGTGAAATGCGAAATCACGAAAAGCACTTTATGGAAAAGCACTTGGTCATGGCCATGGTCATATAGGGGAAGGAGCTAGCGCAAAAAAGCTTTGTTTCAGAGTTTCGGATATCGTGACATGGAGTGTCGAGACACTTGGCCACAGGAATGTCGAAATGTTGAAATGAGAAATAAAGGCAAGATCAATGAAGTTCATCCAACGGTGCAGATGAAACTAAAGGAGATCAGAGGGCTATTGTTTCACGTCACAGTGTAACTGCCAGAAACCACTAATGGTTTCTGCCAGAGGACTTGAAGACACTTTGAGGTGATTGACAGAGGAGGTGAAGAGTCTCAAGGGATCTGCCAGTAGAACAAAGATTGTTCGTAGAGGCGATTGACAGCTGGATGAGCATTGGAGCCTGTAACTGGAACAGAGAAGGTGAGCTCGACTATCATAGAGAAGACGAAGAGTCTCAACTGCTAGAGAGGCTGAGGAATCTCAGCATAAAATCCAGTGATGTTGAACAAGTGGAAAAACCGCCAGAGTAGCTTAAGAGTCACGATGATGATCAGACATAGCACTCGAGTTGTGGAGGAGATTGGCGCAGTGTGAGCATACATAGGAATGGCGAATATTCCATGCACAAGGATCACAGAGACTATAAGAATGGACAACAAAGAAGAGACAAGTTGTTGCTACTATTGCTGTTGATGGTGTTGTTGCGGTGGCTGTTGCTGTTGAGAGTGAATCAAGCATGAATAAGGAGGAGAGTGCAGCAGCTGAAATGCACAGAAGAGGAATTGTGCATTGAGTGGACATGGCGCACAGATCATAAAGAGAAGAAGAACAGAAAGCGCTAGGCATGTGTGCAGGAAGGTAGTGAAGCAGACAGAGTAAGGAAATGCAGCAGAATAGTGATAAGTCTGGTAAGCCATTGTTGAATATTATATCATTGTAATAAGGTTCAGTAGTAAAGATTTTGATATTTCAGGGTGGAAGGGAGGTTCTAGGGAGGACTGTGTGTCCTCAGTGGTTCAAGTGGGTGCTTGAACACAGAGAGTTGTAGCTTCCATCTGGTTGCAGCCAAAGAAACCAGGGTGGCAGGGTGGTGCAAGGGAGAACTGTTGTTCTCTGTTTTACAGGTTGGTGCTTGTATGATTGGAAGTTGGTGCTTCCATCTAGTTGGTGCTGGAAACAATCAGGGAGTTGGTGCTAGAGAAATCAGGGATTTGGTGCTTCCTTCTAGTTGGTGCTAGAGAAACCAGGGAGTTGGTGCTTCCTTCTAGTTGGTGCTAGAGAAACCACAGAGTGGGTGCTCTCAACAAGTAGCAGCTTGCAAAACTGAGGTTGCAGCCTCATTATGAGTTGATTCTCATATGTATGATAATGTAAAGAATGTAAATATTACTTATCATATAAAGAAAAAGAGGTTTTTACCCTTTATGTGTTTCCTCGGGAAATATTTGTCTCTGTGTATCTCATGTGTGTGACTGATGCTGAATATGCTATTGCTTACTTCCCTGCACTATTGTGAATGTCATTAAGTATTTCATCAAAGAGTTTAAAATAAGTATAATTTGTTTAACCACGGTAACAACTGATTCACCCCCCCTCTCAGTTGTCCAACATTTAACTCCCTATTTAGCGCCCTACTTAGCACCCCAATTAGTGCCTAGTTTAGCTTCAAGTGTAGCTTCCAGTTTAGCTTCCATTTTATCTTCTTTTTTAGCTTCTAGTTTGGCTTCCAATTTAACTCCTAATGTTCCTAAAGAGTAATTTTGTTGATTTTTGGGGGGTTAAGTGGATAGGGGCTTTGAGGATTAAGTGATTTATGGATTTGGGGTCTAGGGATCAAGGGTTAATGGATTAGGGGTTACATTTTAAGGGATTAAGGGTTAAGGGATTAGGGGTTATAGTTTAAGGGTTTAAGGATCAATGGAAAATGTATTTCGGGGTTACATATTTTAATGGTTAATTGATTATGGATTATATATGGTCAAGGGAGTAATGACATCAATCGACCCTACACATAATCATTGATATCGTCCATGTCTCATTGTTATCATTCATCATTTCCATATGTAGAATATTTTTTATAAATGATGTCTTGAAATGTCATGGAAATTCCAATAGGCCCATCACAAATGTCTTCCACCAACCCTTCACAGTGAGAACTAAATGGGGCCAACGTTGAAATTTCTTCAATTTGTGCGTGTATGCATCAAAATTTGACATGGTTAGACTAGACACATGCATTGACAGTATGGGAGGGTTTAGAGACTCGAACATGTTGGATGTCCCCAAATAATATTTGAGTCATCCATGTTTGCATCAACGTTCATAATGAACATCTCATTGTCATCATTCGTCATTTCCATCTGTAGAATATTTGTTGGAACTCTCTTGAAATTTCATGGAACTTCCAATTCACCCACCACAAATGTCATGCACCAACCCCACATAGTGAGAAGTGAATGGGGCCAACGTTGAAATTTCTTTAGTTTGTGCCTGTATGCATTGAAATTTGACATGCTTTGACTAGACACATTCCTTGATAGAATGGGAGGGTTTTAAGACTCAAGGACGTATGATGTCCCCACATAATCTTTGAGATATTCCAGATTTTCATCAACGTTCATCATGCACGTCTCATTGTCATCATTCTCCATTCCCTTCTATAGAATCGTTATCAGAACTATCTTGAAATTTGAAATGGAACTTCCAATACACCCATCACAAATTTCTTCCACCGACCCGGCACAGTGAGCAGTGAATGGGGCCAACATTGAAATTTTTTCAATCTATGTCTGTATGGGTCGAAATTTGACATGGTTAGACTAGATAGTTTCCTTGATGGTATGGGAGGGTTTCAAGACTTAAGGTTTTTTTATGTCCCCACATAATATTTGAGAACGTCCATGCTTGCATCAACATTCAATATAATGGATGTCTCATTGTTATAATTCATCATTTCCATCTATAGAATCTTTCTTAAAACTCTCTTGAAATGTCATGGAACTTCCAATACACCCATCACAAATTTCATCTTGCATCAATCTCACACAATGAGCAGTGAATGGGGTCTTTGATAGTGCAAGTTGTAGGTTGGTAAAATCCCGACCCAACCACAAATCAAGAGCTAAAACATGGGAATCCTACACCCAATGTCACCTCGATCTAGGTCCCACACTTCAAGGGTGACTAGGTCACTTTAGGGAGGAGATATCGGTGACCCTAGGGGGAATGAGATGGATATGGATAGATATGGAAGTGAAGCCCCTAGAGGTAAAGTCTAAATGGAGTGAAATTTCGGAAGATATGCCTTGTAAGTTAAGTTATTATTTCCCCAAAGGTATAATACTTCTCCAGATGATTGTACCTGCCCAAGAGACAAGAAAATTCAACTTGCAATGATATATGTTAGTGTGGGTCAGCAAGTTAATCTTGATTTTCCTAATTTGCAGAAATATATGACAATTTATATCAATAAACAAAGAATATAAATGAGCATGCAAGGATCTAAACTAGTTAAACAAATCAACATCAAGATTAGCAATGAATATAGGATGAAAAATGGCACTTTGAAACTGAATAAAGAAAGTTGTTGTAACATGTATATTTCTGCAGAAATTTGCAGTCTTATGGATGTATCTTTCAGTCACTAATATAAGAAAATTTCACCATCAAAATATTTCAAAAATTATCCCAAAAGATGTGCCCTAATTAGTGGAGTTAGTGTGCAACATTTAGGAGCTAGTCTAAGGTTAGTTTAGGAGTTATGGTTAGTAGTTTATCTAGGTTAGATAAGCCCTAATGGTTGTAGGTTAGGGTTTGTAATAGAAAGTAAAGTAATTGGAGAGAGGGGACGCTCTAGTAGTGGAATACTCCTCTCAATGAGGAAAACCAACTCCAAGCAAGAGACCTTTCAAAAGATGAAAATTCACGTTTCCCAAGGAAATGATTTTATATGTCCAATGAAAAAAAATATGACTAGTGCCTTTAATATTGGGTTAATGGAGTCAAATAAAATAAATATCTAGAGAAGCTACCTCCTTGGGGGTGTAATCCCTTTTACTTCCCAAGGCAAGTTTCTCTAGCTAGGGTTTAAGCTAAGAGGGTGTATTCAAATGAGATCTTATGATCTCTTATTTATACAAAATGTCGCCAAGGTGAATTGTCCATAAATTAAGGGGTAAACAAGAAGAATAGGGGTCAAAAAACCTAATCTTTCCCCCTTTAAAAAAGTGATATTAAATAACTGATTTAAATTTTCACTTTTGCACAAATAAACCCTAATTTTACATGGACGTCTCCCCTTTAGGGGACGTTTTTCCACTTAGAAGAAGTCGTTGGTGTTGGAGAAGAATGGGTGGGCCTCCAAAGGCCACATGTCATGCCTCTAGGAAATATTCTCATGGTGAATACCTCCTCCTCCTCAAAATTTCCATGTGTCCATGAGTGGCAACATCACCACCAACTCTAACCCCCTAGATGTCATCATGCTAAAAAAGAAAACTTTTTTCATCTCATAGGAAAAATGTTTGAAATGGGGGGGGGCTATGATACATCGTCCACATAATATTCAAGGCATTTCAAGTTTGATCTTATTTATCTGGAATTTGGGCATTTGGAATCCAACCCATGGGATTGTAGCCACATGGAAACCCAATCTAGGCTTGTTCTTCCAAAATTGTCCACCAACTAGGTCCTGCAAAGACAAATAAGCACGTCATTGAAGGATCTCAAGTCATAACATCATAATAAGTGAATCCAATCAACAAATGAGCCACCTAAGCATGTGAAACAAATATCACTATATGAAACAATTAATTTCTCAAATACACTATGCGACTTGTCAAGCTTAAATATGGGAGGGTTGAAGAGGTGTCCTATTGGGTAGATCTTACCCTAGATCAAGGAAAATTTCCAAGAGATCCCTCGCTAAGCCATGTAAAGTGGTTGAAGTGGTTTGGGTCAAGACTCAATGGGAATACGGCTCATGACATACAAGGGGTCGCAGTGTCTCATTCATCGGTGCCTTTGTAGAGGGTGTGTGGTACCTTCGTCCGCAATGCACTTTTCCAAGCCCGTTATTTTCCATTATTTTATTCTTTCATAATTTTAAGGAGAGGTTGAAGGTCACCTCCCTGGCGTGGTGACCAGATAATGGAAATGTCACCCACAAATACCTAGTGGAAATGAGAAGGATAGCTCATGATGAGACCCCCTTTCTCCGAGCCATGCAACTAAGAGACATTACCCTGGTTTGGTGACCAGATGGTGACAATGTCATACCACTAGATATTCATGGACATGATAGGTCAACTCATGATGAGACCTCCTATCCTTCAACTAAACTTTTAAGATTTCTTTATTATATTGTGGGTCCCATTTGCTCAAAGATAAGTGTTTCACTACTTTCTTGGGCAATCCCTGGGCTAAGAATCTGGAAGGTTTATACAACTATTTTATATTTTACCCAACATAAATCCCTATGTGCCTTCAACCCCTTCTTCCCATAGAATTAGGGACAACCCCTTCTTGGGTCAATACACCCTAAAATCCCAAGAGATAAGGAAATGGAGGGGACTAATTATGGAAAGTGGTAAGTATGGTCGGGCACAGTACGATGGATCATTGAGTTCTTAGTAGAAAACCCATCCCAAAGGAAAATCACTTACTAGGGAACAATCTCAACCGCCTAGGTGAATATGGGAAAAAAAACAATTCCAAGCATATATCATGAAATAAAGAGAAATCTAAGATACAACATACTCAACTGGATTAAATATTGAAATGATGCTCACCATAATATTGACTTGCACCTCATGGAGCAAGGCCCACTTTCTTCCAGAAGCCATCTGATATAATGGATGCCATCTGAAAATATGTGACCATATGTGGTGGTGAGAAGGATTTCCAACTGTGAAAAGGGGTATTGTTGGTCATGTAGTCTCTCGATGCTCCATATATGCAACCTGAGGGCCTCAAGACATAATATCCTTAGTTATCCACAAAATGGGGATAACAGGGCCAACATTGAAATTTTTTCAAATTGTGCCTGTATCGATTGAAATTTTACATGGTTAGACTAGATACATGTCTTGATGGTATGGTAGGGTTTCAAGACTCAAGGATGTCTGATGTCCCCACATAATCTTTGAGATCGTCCATGTTTGCATCAACTTTAATAATGTATGTCTCATTTTCATCATTTGCCATTTCCATCTGTAGAATATTTTTTGGAACTCTCTTGAAATGTCATGGAACTTCCAATTCACCCACCACAAATGTCATGCACCATCCCCACATAGTGAGTAGTGAATGGGGTCAACATTGAAATTTATTCAATATGTGTCTGTATGCATCAAAATTTGACATGGTTATACTAGACACATGCCTTGATGGTATGGGAGGGTTTCAAGACTCAAGGATGTATGATGTACCCACATAATATTTGATATCATCCACATTTGCATCAACCTTCATCATGCACATCTCATTGTCATCATTTGTCATTCCCTTATATAGAATCATTTTCATAACTCTCTTGAAATTTTACATGGAACTTCAAATACACCCATCACACATTTCTTCCACCGACCCCACATAGTGAGTAGTGAATAGGGCCAACGTTGAATTTTTTCAATCTGTGCCTGTATGCATCGAAATTTGACATGGTTAGACTATATAGCTTCCTTGATGGTATGGGATGGTTTCAAGACCTATGCATTGAAATTTGACACGGTTAGACTATATATCTTCCTTGATGGTATGGGATGGTTTCAAGACCTAAGGATGTTTGATGTCCCCACATAATATTTGAGATATCTCATGTTTTCATCAACATTCATTATCTCATTGTCATCATTCGGCATTGCCATCATTCGTCATTTCCATCTATATAATATTTTTCAGAACTCTCTTGAAATGTCATGGCACTTCCAATACACCCATTACAAATTTCATCTTACATTGACCTCACATTGTGAGCAGTGAATGGGGCCAACATTGAAATTTCTTCAAACTATGCATGCATGCATTTAAATTTGACATGGTTAGACTAAACACATGCCTTGATGGTATGGGAGGGTTTCAAGACTCAAGGATGTTTGATGTCCCCACATAAGCTTTGAGATCATCCATGTTTGCATCAACGTTCATAATGGATGTTTCATTTTCATCATTCATTGTTTCCATCTATAGAATATTTGTTGGAACTCTCTTGAAATGTCATGGAACTTCCAATTCACCGACCAAAAATGTCATGCATTGACCCCACATAGTGAGTAGTCAATGGGGACAACGTTGAAATTTATTTAGTATGTGCATGTATGCATATAAATTTGACATGGTTAGACTAGACACATGCCTTGATGGCATGGGATGGTTTCAAGACTCAAGGATGTATGATCTCCCACATAATATTTGAGATCATCCAAATTTGCATCAGTGTCCATCATGCATGTCTCATTGTCATCATTATTCATTCCCTTCTATAGAATCATTTTCAGAACTCTCTTGAAATTTGACATGGAACTTCAAATACACCCATCAAAAATTTATTCCACCAACCCCACACAGTGAGCAGTGAATAGGGCCAACGTTGAAATTTTTTCAATCTGTGCTCATATGCATCGAAATTTGACATGGTTAGACTAGATAGTTTCCTTGATGGTATGGGAGGGTTTCAAGACTTAAGGATGTTTTATGTCCACACATAATATTTTAGATCATCCATGTTTGCATCAACGTTTAATATAATGGATGTCTCATTGTCATCATTTGACATTGCCATCTATAGAATATTTTTCAGAACTCTCTTGAAATTTCATGGCACTTCCAATACACCCATCACAAATGTCATATTACATCAACCTCTCACAGTGAGCAGTGAATGGGGCCAACGTTGAAATTTCTTCAAACTATGCCTATATGCATCAAAATTTGACATGGTTAGACTAGACGCATACCCTGACGGTATGGGAGGGTTTCAAGACTCAAGGATGCCTGATGTCGCCACACAATTTTTGTGATCATCCATTTTTTCATCAATGTTCATAATGGACAACTCATTATCATCATTCTTCGTTTCCACCTGTAGAGTCTTTTTTGGAACTCTCTTGAAATGTTAAGGAAATTCCAATTCACCCACCAAAAATTTCATGCATCGACCCCGCATAGTGAGCGGTGAATTGGGCCAACATAGAAATTTCTTGAAATTGTTCTTCCATGCATCGAAATTTGATGTAGCTATACAAGACACATGCCTTGACATTATGGGAGGGTTTAAGGACTCAAGGATGTCTGATGTTCCCACATAATATTTGATGTCATTTGTGTTTACATCAACTTTCATAATGGATGTCTCATTGTCATCATTCATCATTTCCATTTGTAGAATCCTTGTTGTAAATCTCTTGAAATGTGAAGGAACTTCCAATACACCCATCACAAATGTCATGCACCGACCCCACATAGTGAGTAGTGAATGGGGCCAACATTGAAATTTCTTCAATATGTGTCTGTATGCATTGAAATTTGACATTGTTATACTAGACACATGCCTTGATAGTATGGGAGGGTTTAAAGACTCAAGTATGTCTAATTTCCCCACATATGATTGTTTACACTAGGCACATGCCTTGATGATATGGGAGGTTTTTAAGACTTGGGGACATCTTTCTCTTCATCATTTCCATCATCATGGTTTTCATTTCCATCATCATCATCATCATATTCATCATGAACCAATTTCTCCATCCATGCCAACAAATATCACACCTAACATACCGATCTTTATAACAAAACCTAATGAAGATGCCAATTTCCATGTATTTGTCTTTTTCTTGTGGCATTCTTTGAGATGATTAAACAATGATTTTATTAAGTTGAGACAACCCAAAAGAATTTTATAGGGTACAACATGAAATTGGTTTAATTTTTAATGGGTTGGGGATTATATCAGGTGAAGTTATTAATGCCATCCATCAACCCTACATGGTTACTACTGAATGAGGCCAATGTTGAAATTTCTCCAAATTGTGCATGTATGTGTCAAAATTGACATGGTTAGACTAGGCACATGTCTCTTGATGGTATGGGAGGGTTTCAAGACTCAAGGATGTCTGATGTTCCCACGTAATCTTCAAGATTGTCCATGTTTCAAGGGGTTAGGGGTTAGATGGCACAAAGGTTAAGGTCTTAGGTTTAGGCTTAGTGAAATATTTCAATTTGTTTTAAAATATGAATTAATGAATACAATTTGGATACATTAATTAGCCTAATCATCTGGATTTACATTGATTTACATATATGATATATCTAATTATATTTTTTAACAATTGCTAATAAATGACCACTAACCATGCTAACTCTTATATATAAGTAATCCTATTTTTTTTGCCAACAATTCATAGAAAATATTGAACACTTTAAGGATATTGCAAAAGGTAATTTGTATCGTCGGAAATAATACTGAAGCATTTCATGAATGTTTGGGCCATAAGAATCAACATTTTAAAAATTTGATTACAAATAATTCTGAAAATTTAGAAGTCTTGGTCATTAACATTATTTTCTACAACAATGTCATCCAGTTTATCATTTTCAATGTTCATATGTTCTTTCAAGTATTTAATATTATCATCATCCTCTTATCGATCTGCATCATCTTCATCATCATTGAAATTTGACTACAGACCATCTATATTGTTACCAGATGTATTTGGATCATCATTTTCTATACCATTCATATTGTTGTCTTCCATAACATCATCTAACTCTGGATTGTTGTCTTCTTGTGCCTAAACATAACCATCTTCAACATCATCATGGATGTTAATTTCTTTGACGTTCTCTAATCCCTCTCTCATTTTGTTGGACATCATTGTTTTGCTCAATATCCACTAATGCATCGTCAAAACATGCCTTAGTATTGGATCATAATGTATGACAAATATCCATTTTGGGTTCAAAATATCTTCATAGAAAAATACTTGCACATGAACGACATACATATATTAGACATCTCTTATTACACTTTTATTTATTAATAAACACATATATATTATCACAATAAACTATGAATCAATAGATTAATTATCATTATTGTTTCTTATTTGAGTTAAAGAAATACCTACTTACAATGAATTGGTATAACATAAGGCTCGTTATCCTCCGGTAGGAACCTCAAGAAAATTTATTGTCCCATATATTTATGTCTATGTGTTTGTGCTTATGAATGTTTTCATGAATAAATAAATCTTTAGATAATATTGATAATTAAGCATATGTTGTCCTAGATTGTTGTGTAGCATTGTTTCACGCCATCTTTGGGAGTAGGCAAGTCTTGGAATGGACAACAAACATAAGGGATCGACATCAACCACAAGGACTTAAGGTACATGTTTCTATATTTTTAATATTCCCTTATTCATCGTAAGATTGTGTTTGATTTGGGGTAGAATAGATTACCTATGAAAAAGGTATGCCTCGAGAGACATGTCTGACCCTGAGAGTTCTCCTAAGTTATGTTTTATATTTTTTCGGGCTCAGGGGACTAAATTATGAAAAAGGTAGTGAGTCCATAGGTAAGCTCTTTTTAGACTCCTTAAAATTAAAAATATAGCTGAGTGATATTGTCTCTGTCACACTAGTTAAATGGTTTTGAAGAGACATCCTTTCCCTATATGGAGTGTCCCCAAGGCCTAGACCTGTTTTAAATCATGTTTTGGAAGGAGTTGTAATTATGTTTTATAGGCTGCTGAGCCAAGTTTTTATAAGCTGGTGGCTTATGTGTTTGTTAGGCCAGGGAGCCTAAGTGTTGAAGGCCATGAGCCTGCTGCTGTATATGTAATCATGCAGAACATTTAATAAAATTGTAAACACCGCCAGGTGCAGACTGACCATGATGAATGAGTGAAGGGGGACTGAGCTTCCACAGAGAAGGCAAGGGATTAGGGGCTCGAAGGTGGGAAAAGGGGCTAAGTGTTAATCCTAGGGGGCTTCAGCCTTGGGAATAATATTTTAATATTATTCCAAAAAGGCATGGGCATTTTATGTTTTATCCTAACTTCCAAACCAAGGGAAGGTGATGCTTGTTGGTGGAACGCATGCAGTATCCAGGGCGACAAGTGTCGACCTTGGTGCATGTGAATAAAACGGCCAGGGTGGGCCGTGAGAGGGGTTCCTTCTTCTATTTTCGATCGGAATGCCTAAGCGTGTATGTGCTTTGAGCAGTATGACTAACCCGAGTTCTGCAGAGAACCTTCGTGTGTCCCTGTGATCCGAAAAGCCTGTATCTGGCTTTGAGAAAACCGATGTATTCCTTTGTTCTGAACCGAAAAGTCTGTGTGGTTTCTAGGGAATCCATGTGCATCCTCTGTCTAAAATGGAGCCTGTGCGTGAAGCCTCTGTCCCAAAGCCATGATCGTGAGACCCATTTGCCATCACCGAACCAGTTTGAGGAAGCCTGTGTCTATATTCCATGGGTTGTTGCAGCCGCACAGTGCTGGACTGCGTATGGCTTGTGACCAATTGTGAAACACTCTCTCCAGGAGAGAGTGGTGTTGAGGTTGGATGAACAGGTGGTTTTTTCCTGTGAGAATCTCTCTCTAGGTGAGAGAGTGCGCAGAGGAAGGAGAGGACTCCTAGAAGGAACCTTGTAGCTGCCACAGAACCCAAAGACTTCCGGTCCGGTCTGTTGCTATAACCCAAGGCAAGGGAAGTTAGCAATTGAAGGACTGTCCAGGTGACAGAGAAGGTGTATAATCTTGTGGGGGAATAGGCATGTGGGGAATGAGGGTCTGTGGGTAGTGAGCGTGAGTGGTTCCTGGGAGGGAATCCATTCCTTGTGGTTGTGTGTTGTTTTCCCTGTAACCTTAGCCTAGCCTAGGATTCGTTGTCTCGGGGTGGAGCTTAGTCCTAGCTCAGGAGTGACCCACTGCTGAGCTTGATGAGCAGTGCAGTCTAAGGCTGGGAAGTTTGTGGAAGGCCTGCACTTGGTTGGTGGAATCTACCACTGTTAAAAGATAAGTACCAAATGATGCTTTAATTATGTTTCTGTATCTCTGTGTATTATAATCATCATGTATTCTGGTGTGCATATCAATTTAATGTTAATGTTATTGATTGTTTATTATAGCAGTAAATAATATGTTTACTCTGACATTAAATGTATTTCTTTGCTTAAAAGCATGTGGATTATATAATGCCTGTATGAGTTATGTACAAAGTGGTGTTATAGTTTTCTTTTAAGAGTGATTAAGCCTTGGTAACCGAAAAGTGGTGCTACAACTTGGTATCAGAGACAAGGTTTCGACACTGAGCCTAGATGGATCAGTTGAGTGGTCTTTGGACTGAGGGTTTGAGGAGAAATTGTGACTGGAGGACCAATTTCAGACCCTGGTAAGCTCAGGAGGTATAGCGGTGTGTGAAACCGCAGCAGTGTGGTCTATGCTCACAGGGAGAGAGGACTCCACACCAATAGTGTTGGAGCCTTAGGATCTATTCAGGAGGGAAATGGTGAACCTTCATGACCCTGGATCAGGAAAATGTGCACAGGGTTTAAAAACCCATTCTGAGATGCACAGGAACCTGGGAATTGCGATACGTGAATTCCCGAAAACCCAAAAACCATGGATATATATGCAGTAGCCCTGGGAGGAAGGCTCGATCGTCAGATCTGGCAAATTCATTCTTGGGTTAGTCGTGAAACCTTTCAGATTTCGCAAAATCAAAATTTTGGAAGTCGGGGGTTGGAAAGGAGAGTGAAACGGGAATTCAGAAGTACCAAAATCCCGAAACCCCGAAACCCCGAAACCTGAAGTCCCGAAGTCCCAAAGTCCCAAAAACCCAAAAATTGAAATGCCAAAAAGATCTGCGTCGTTGATCTGAGGAAGGGATCTGACCATTGGATTCCTTTCTTGGAATGGATGTGGGCGCATGAATGAGTACCATGTGCTAGTGAGTCGAGAAAACAAGAGAGAGTGGTGGGACCCTATTGATGTCATCGAAGGTGACGAGAATCCTCCGAAACGTGCCACGCGCCACTATGGTAGAGGGCGACAGTTGTGTTGTAGGCCCGTAGAATAAGGTAAATCAGAATTTTGGAAGTCGGGGGTTGGAAAGGAGAATGAAACGGGAATTCTCAAGTACCAAAACCCTGAAACCCTAAAACCCGAAGTCCCGAAAGTCCCGAAATACCAAAAACTGAAGTTCCAAGAGCAAGGATACTAAAAATTTTGGAATTCGAGTATTAAGGCGACAAGAGTGGGATTCGCTACATCGTGAATTTCTGGTCACGAAACCCCGAAAGGATCTGGGCCATTAGATCCATCTCATCGAGGATCGTTGGATCACGTATAAGAAACCGTGTATCGGATTTCGGGGATAGGAGTGACGAGAGGTTGGGAGTCACTACATAATGAACTCCCGGGTGCCAAAAACCTGAAGTCCCGGGTAACGAAAACCTGAATGCCTGAAAGTCCCGTAATACCAAAAACTGGAGGTTTGAAAACCTGAAAATTGCAGAGCCGAATGAGAGCTCAGAAAACTTATTTGAATCGAAACGTCTTTTGTTCTTGTTTGTATTGGCTTACAAATGTTATGGATTGTTCATGAAGGTTTAATGGCCTGACAAACATCGAATTGAATTGAACAGTGTGTGTGCAGAGTTCAACAAGGGTCGGGACTCTAGGTAACCAACGTCGAGTATGGAATGGGAAAAGGTGCAGATTGCCTCCAAAACAGAAGATGAATGGGAAGGAAAGGATGTCAATGTGGAAGTGGAAGGATCAAACTCCAATGGGCATGGAAAAGACAAGGATAAGGAAGGACACATAATGAAAATCATTGAAGGATTACAAAGAGATGCCCAAGCTCGTCGAGCTGATAGCTGAAAGCTCATGAAAGTTGGTGATCGGCAGGGTGAATTAAACTTAAAATTGTTGAAGAGCCTGGAAAGAATAGAGAGGAAACTCGAGAAGGGAGGAGACTCAAGTAAGACAGAGAGTTGCAGAATCTTTGGGAGAAGAAGGAGATCAAGAAGAGTCAGGACTCCCGAGAGGAGAAGGAGGTCGAGGAGTGGTAGCTGACATCTTAGTCGCTCCCAAAGACATTCCAGTAGGGGAACATGCAGCAGTTCAAGCTCGTCTCCTACCAGAAAACACTGAAAATTTGGAAAGTATGAATTGAAAGGGGAGATGAACAAGATCAAGCCTCCAACGTTTGATGGAGAACATAAGAAGGAGTAAGATGCTGAGACATGGTTGCTGGGTATGAAGAAATACTTCCAACTGCAGAATTATTTTGCCCATGCAGAAGGAAGAATTGCAATGTACCAGCTGAAAGGAAAAGCATCCATGTGGTGGGATCAATTGGTGCAAGTGCAACACATCAGAGAGAAAGAGGTCACGTGGAAGGATTTTAAGAGGTATTTTGAGAAGAAATACCTAACCAAAAGATACTATGACAGAAGGATGAAGGAGTTATTCAAACTCAAGTTGGGCAACATGACCATTGATGAGTATGAACAGATTTTTCAAGAGCTACTGAAGTATGAACATTCATCAAGGACGAGGCTGTCAAAATTCAGAGGTACCTAAGTGGACTCCCACCTTCCATTGTTGACAAGATTCAATATGATGATCCTAAGACCATGGAAGAAACCATAAGAATGGCGAAATTCTTATACGAACAACAAAGAGAAAAGCCTACCTTTCGGAAGGCTTGGGATGACCAGAAGAGGTTTAAGAAATAACAGAGGCAGAAGGGAAACATGCCTCCCTTTTTTAGGAACAGTCCTTGGGGACAATCATTTTTTAGAGAGCCCAGGAAAGTTGAAGGGAGTGAGTAGATGCCAAGGCCTCCACCTATGGAGTGTAGGGGATGTAAAGGGAATCATAGGTACAGAGACTACCCCCACAGAAAAGATAAAGAGAGAACAGTCCATACTGTTCCGCAGGCTGAAACAGTGGAGGATATGGGCATAAGAATGTCGAGGATCTACGCAGCCCTGGACAACAAGCAAGCATAATTTCAATCGCACATGATTGAAGTGGAAGGTATGATCAACAACCGACCACTTGTTATTTTAATTGATTCAAGGGCTAGCCATAGTTATATAGATCCTAGAGTGGTGGAAAGTTTGCATTTAACAAGAAGCAAACATGAAAAGTCTTGGCTAGTGAAGTTGGCCACAAGAACCAAAAGGAAGGTCACTGAATTGGTTAAGTCCTGTTCAGTAGACATGAAAGGAATGAGCACTAAGGTTGAATTGAAAATTCTGCCTTTAGGCTCATATGATTTCTTAATTGGGATGGATTGGTTGGACCAGCACCATGCCCTTCTGGACTGTCGTAACAATAGGTTTACATTCCTGAACGAAGAGGGAAAACATATAACAGTCCAAGGAATTCCCAGAGTCGTGGCTATTAGGGAAATCTCAGCCATCCAGGTGAAGAAGTGCTACAAGAAGGGTTGTCAATTATTTGTAGCTCGGGTGGAAGAAGCATCCCGAGATGTAGTCTTGAATCTGGAAGACCACGAGGTACTTAAGGAGTTCAAGGATGTATTTCAGGAGGTACCTGGACTACCTCCGAAGAGGGACATCGATTTTTCTATAAATTTGATGCCTGGAGTAGCTCCAGTTTCGAAGGCTCCTTATAGAATGAGTACACCAGAGCTGAAATAGTTGCAATTGCAGCTCAAAGAACTACTAAAGAAGGGATACATTTGCCCCAGTGTGTCACCGTGGGGTGCCCTGGTCCTATTCGTGAAGAAGAAAGATGGGACGTTGAGGCTGTGCATTGATTTCCGACAATTGAATAAGGCAACTGTCAAGAACAAGTATCCTCTGCCAAGGATCGATGATCTTTTTGATCAGTTGAAGGATGCGAAAATATTTTCAAAAATAGACCTCAGATATGGATATCACCAAGTGAGAATAAATGATTGGGAAATCAACAAGACCGCCTTTAGAACAAGGTACGGTCATTATGAGTTCACGGTGGTGTCGTTTGGGCTGTCCAACGCGCTTGTTGTTTTCATGTGCTTAATGAATGGAGTGTTCAGAGATTATTTGGACAAGTTTGTCATAGTCTTCCTGGATGATATCTTGGTGTATTCCAAGACAGAGGAAGAACATGAGCAACACCTGAGAATGGTGTTGCGGGTGTTGAGAGAACACCAGTTGTACACAAAACTGAGCAAGTGCTCATTTTATCAAAGGCAGATTCATTACTTGGGGCACATTATATCAAAGGAAGGGATTGTTGTGGATCCTGAAAAGGTTGAGGCCATTCAAGAATGGTCAGTGCCAAGGAATGTGGTGGAAGCTAGATATTTTATGGGTCTGGCAGGCTACTATAGAAGGTTTATAGTCGGATTCTCAAGGATAGCTCATCCTATCACTTCCTTGCAAAGGAAGGAGAAGAAGTTCCAGTGGAATGAAGAATGTGAGAGCAGCTTCCAGCGATTGAAGCAGCTGCTAACCAGCGCTCCAATCCTGAAGATTGCATATCCAAATAAGGATTACGTGGTGTGCACAGATGTGTGTAAGGAGGGACTGGGAGGAGTTCTCAGCCAAGAGGGATTTGTAGTTTGTTATGAGTCCCGAAAGTTGAAGGAGCATGAGAGGAATTATGCCACTCATGATTTAGAGTTGGCAGCAATAGTCCACGCCTTGAGGAAATGGAGACATTACCTCATGGGCAAAAGATTCGAGTTGAGAATAGACCATAACGGTCTGAAGTATTTATTTGATCAGCCGACTTTAAATGCTAGGCAAATTAGATGGTTGGAGTTTCTGTGCGAATATGACTTTGATATCAAGCATATCAAAGGGAAAGAAAATAAGGTGGCTGATGCACTCAGCAGAAAAGTGCACGAATTACATGCTACAACCATTAGCATGTACAGGACAGAGATTAAAGACAGAATTTTGGAAGCTGCAAATGTTGATTTGCAGTACAGAGGTCTAGTAGCAAAGCTACAGCAGCATGATTCAATCATGGTGGTGGTGGACAAGCTTACTAAAGTTGCCCATTTTATTCCACTGAAAACCACCCACAGGGCAGCTGATGTTGCTGATATCTTTTTAAAAGAAGTTTCACGCTTGCACAGAATTCCTAAGACAATTGTGTCTAATAGGGACCCGAAATTCACTTCAAATTTTTGAAAAGGATTGTTCAAAGGATTCAGAACGAATCTGAACTTTAGTACAGCGTATCATCCTGAGTCTAATGGTCAGACAGAGAGGGTGAACATGGTAATAGAAGACATACTGAGAATGTATGTGATGGATAAACCATCAAGGTGGGAAGACTACCTACATTTGGTAGAATTCGCCTACAATAATGGGTCTCATGCCTTGTTGAAGATGAGCCAATTCGAAGCACTTTATGGAAGAAAGTGCAACACTCCAGTGAGATGGGATAATCCAGCTGATAGAGCAGTAGTTGGGCCTGAGCTGCTCAAAGAGATGGAATATCAAATGATAAAAATTAAACGGACTCTAAAAGTTTCCCAGGATAGGCAGAAAAGTTACGTTGATAGTAGCAGAACCCATAGAGAATTCAAAGTGGGTGACCATGTTTTCCTGAAAGTGAAAACTAACAGGAGTTCCTTGAAGTTGGGAAGTTGCACCAAATTGGCAACAAGATTTTGTGGGCCATTTGAGATCATGGAAAGGATTGGGCCAGTTGCATACATGCTTGCATTACTTGCATCTATGACTGTACATAATGTGTTTCATGTTTCACTACTTAAGAAATATGTACCTGATGCTAATCATGTTATCGATTGGAATGTGATTCAGGTGGAACCAGAAGGTGTCTTGCAAGTGCATCATGTGCGCATATTGGACAGGAAAAGAAAACAGCTCCAGAATCGAGCTATAGCGCTTGTAAAGGTCCAGTTTTCTTGGTACGGTCCCGAGGACGCGACATGGGAGCATGCAGATTCTATGTGGGCAAAGTACCCGCATCTTTTGGAAAATTTTGAAAGGCTTGCAGAGACAGTGTAATTCGCACTGAGGACAGTGCAAAAATAAGGGGAGGGGGATTGTAGTGTCCCCAAGGCCTAGCCCTGTTGTAAATCATGTTCTGAAAAGAATTGTAATTATGTTTTATAGGCTGGTGAGCCAAGTTTTTATAAGTTGGTGGCTTATGTGTTTGTTAGGCCAGGGAACCTAAGTGTTGAAGGCCAGGAGCCTGTTGTTGTATATGTAATCATGTAGAACATTTAATAAAATTGTAAACACTGCCAGGTGCAGACTGACCATGATGAATGAGTGAAGGGGGACTGAGTTTCCATAGAGAAGGCAAGGGATTAGGGGCTGGAAGGTGGGAAAAGGGGCTAAGTGTTAAGCCTAGGGGGCTTCAGCCTTGGGAATAATATTTTAATATTATTCCAAAAAGGCATGGGCATTTTATGTTTTATCCTAAGTTCCAGACCAAGGGAAGGTGATGCGTGCTAGTGGAACACATGCAGTCTCCAGGGCGACAAGTGTCGACCCTGGTGCATGCGAATAAAATGGCCAAGGTGGGCCATGAGAGGGGTTCCTTCTTCCATTTTCGATCGGAATGCTTGAGCATGTATGTGCTCTAAGCAGTATGAATGACCCAAGTTCTGCAGAGAACCTTTGTGCATCCCTGTGATCCAAAAAGCCTGTATCTGGCTTTGAGAAAACCGGTGTATTCCTCTGTTCTGAACCGAAAAGTCTGTGTGGTGTCTGGGGAATCCATGTGCATCCTATGTCTGAAATGGATCCTATGTGTGAAGCCTCTGTCCTGAAGCCGTGACCGTGAGACCCATTTTCCATCGTCGAACCAGTTTGAGGAAGCTTGTGTCTATATTCCATGGGTTGTTGCAGCCGCACAGTGCTAGACTGCGTATGGCTTGTGACCAGTTGTGAAACACTCTCTCCAGGCAAGAGTGGTGTTGAGGTTGGATGAACAGGTGGTTTTCTCCTGTGAGTGTCTCTCTCTAGGTGAGAGAGTGCGCAAAGGAAGGAGAGGACTCCTGAAAGGAACCCTGTAGCTTCCACAGAGCCCGGAGACTTACGGTCCAGTCTGTTGTTGTAACCCAAGGCAAGGGAGGTTAGCAGCCGAAGGACTGTCCAAGTGACAAAGAAGGTGTATACTCCTGGGGTGGAATAGACATGTGGGGAATGAGGGTCTCTGGGCAGTGAGCATGAGTGGTTCCTGGGAGAGAATCCCTTACTTGTGGTTGTGTGTTGTTTTCCCTGTAACCTCAGCCTAGCCTAGGATTCCTTGTCTCGGGGTGGAGCTTAGTCCCAACTCGGGGGTGACCCACTACTGATCTTCATGAGCAATGCGGTCTAAGGCTGGGAGGTTCGTGGAAGGCCTGCACTTGGTTGGTGGAATCTTTAATTATGCTTTAATTATGTTTCTGTATCTCTTTGTATTATAATCATCATGTATTCTGCTATGCATATCAATTTAATGTTAATGTTATTGATTGTTTATTATAACAGTAAATAATATGTTTACTCTGAGCTTAAATGTATTTCTTTGCTTAAACGCATGTGGATTATATAATGCCTGTATGAGTTATGTACAAAATGGTGTTATAGTTTTCTTTTAAGAGCGATTAAGCCCTGGTAACCGAAAAGTGGTGCTACAACTTGGTATCAGAGCCAAGGTTTCGGCATTGATCCTAGATGGACCAGTTGAGTGGTCTTTGGACCGAGGGTGTGAGGAAACCAGTTTATTATTAGGATGAAACAACAAATATATAGTAAAACCAGTTTCTATTCAATACGGAAACAAACTGGTTTCTTCCCTTATTTTTCGGCCAAAAGATTACCTATAAAAAAGGTACGCCTCGGGAGACATGTCTCACCAGTAGAGTTCTCCTAATTTATGTTTTATATTTTTTCAGGCTCAGGGGACTAAATTAAGAAAAAGGAAGTGAGTCCATAGTTAAAATATTTACTATTCAATAAGTAAATAAACTGGTTTCTTCCCTTATTTTCTGGCCAATAGATTATCTATGAAAAAGGTACACCTCGAGAGACATGTCTCGCCAGGGGAGTTCTCCTAAGTTATGTTTTGTATTTTTTCGGGCTCAGGGGACTAAATTATGAAAAAAAGTTGTGAGTCCATAGTTAAGCTCTTTTCAAACTCCTTAAAATTGAAAATATAGTCGACTGATCTTGTCTCTGTCACACTCGTTAAAATGGTTTTGAAGAGACTTCTTTTAGATATAATTTTAACCCTTTTCCAGACCAAATGGAATAAGTACGAAAAAGAACACTTTGGCCCCAGTGACCAAAAGAGTTCTCCTTGGTATGATTTTATTATTTTTCAGACCCTGGAGACTAAACTTATGAAAAATATCACTCTAGAGTTTTCTTTTAGTGTGTTTCGGACTCTCTAAAAGTGAAAAACCATGGAGCTTACCTTCTCTGGGCTCGTCAAAATTTACATGGAAGGAGTCTCATTGTGTCATGTTGTAATTGCATTGTGTGTCCCATCTTTGCGTATTTGGCCTAATGTCAGCTTCATGTTGCTATTATTGAACCTTTAGAGCATTCCTTAGGTGCAAGCCTTGTAGCATTTTTTTCACTTGTGATCTGACACCTTGACCCATGGAGGAATTTCCTCGGGTGTCCATATCCTGCACATATCTCCTTGCACTGAGCATCAGTATGTTCCATGCTCTTAGAACCAATTTTCTTTCCCATGACACTCATTCCTCCTTTGTAACGTAACATTCTTTTATTCTTTTTCAATCTCTATAAATACATGAAAAAGACAAAAAAAAAAAATCAAATATTCCAAAAAGAGGGGACGGGGAAACATTCTCTATTGTTGGAAAAAATCTAGTCACCCTTGGACAAAGCAGATCCTTCAGTTTGTTCTGCAAGAATTGAGATCTAGTATGGCC
This sequence comes from Picea engelmannii, assembly GCA_009831015.1. Taxonomy (NCBI): domain Eukaryota; kingdom Viridiplantae; phylum Streptophyta; class Pinopsida; order Pinales; family Pinaceae; genus Picea; species Picea engelmannii. Next base: position 685,732 of record ML780635.1, on the reverse strand, counting down.
TTAGAAAGTTGTTCTCATTACATAGAGATGTGTCCTCCTCCATTTGGTTACTCTTCCAACAATATAGACTCTTTTCAGACTCCTTAAAATTGAAAAGATAGTCGAGTGATCTTGTCTCTATCACACTCGTTAAAATGGTTTTGAAGATACGTCCTTTCCGTATATGATCCAGATTTTATGAGAATATTGAAATGAATACAAATTATTATCAAAATATGCTTAACACAAAACAACAGATATACAGTAAAACAAGTTTCTATTCAATAAGGAAATAAATTGGTTTCTTCCCTTATTTTCCAGTCAAAATATTACCTATGAAAAAGGTACGCCTCGGGAGACATGTCTCACCGGGAGAGTTCTCCTAATTTATGTTTTATATTTTTTCAGGCTCAGAGGACTAAATTATGAAAAAGGGAGTGAGTCCATAGCTAAGCTCTTTACTATTCAATAACGAAATAAACTGGTTTCTTCCCTTATTTTCCGGCCAATAGATTACCTATGAAAAAGGTATGCCTCAGGAGACATGTCTCGTCGGGAGAGTTCTCCTAAGTTATGTTTTATATTTTTTCGGGTTCAGGGGACTAAACTAAGAAGAAGGTAGTGAGTCCATAGTTAAGCTCTTTTCAGACACTTTAAAATTGAAAACATAGTCGAGTGATCTTGTCTCTGTCATACTCATTAAAATGGTTTTGAAGAGATGTCCTTTCTATATAAGTTTAACCCTTTTCTGGACCGAATGGACTAAGTATGAAAAATGAACAATTTGGCCCCAGTGACCAAAATATTTCTCCTTGGTATGATTTTATTCTTTTTCAGACCTTGGATACTAACCTTACAAAAAAGATCACTCTAGAGTCTTATTTTAGTGTTTTTCAGACTCTCTAAAAGTGAAAAACCATGGAGCTTACCTTCTCTGGGATCGTGAAAATTTACATGGAAGGAGTCTCGTTGTGTCATGCTGTAATAACATTGTGTGTCCCATATTTGCATATTTGGACTAATTTCGACTTCATGTTGCTATTACTGAACCTTTAGAGCATTCCTTAGGTGCAAGCCTTGTAGTGTGTTTTCCCTTGCGATCTGACACCTTGACCCATGGAGGAATTTCCCCAGGTGTCCATATCCTACACGTGTCTCCTTTCACTGAGCATCAGTATGGTCCATGCTCTTGGAACTTGTTTTCTTTCCCACGACACTCATTCATCCTTTGTAAAGTAGCATTCTTTTATTCTTTTTCAAGCTCATTAAATACGTGAAAAAGACAAAAAAAAAATCAAATATTCCAAAAAGAGGGGACAACGAAACATTCTCTATTGTTGGCAACAATATAGTTGCCCTTGGACAAAGTAGATCCTTCAATTTGTTCTGCAAGAATTGAGATCTATTATGGCCGTAGGAAGTTGTTCTCATTACATATAGATGTGTCCTCCTTCGTTTGGTTACTCTTCCAACAATATAGAGAGTTTGTGGTGCCTCATGTGCCAGAGACTTATGTCAATAACATGATGTCTGAGTCTTTTCATCTATCATGCTCTTGTCCAAGGGGAAGTATTGCAACCTAAGTTGGTCATTCTATGATAAGTATATTGACCTTCATGAGTCGTCCATCCCAAGAGTCTTGTCAAGTTCACATCCAAAATCAATGAAGTTTGGTGCCTGATGATTAAGGTCTTCTAGTATTTCTACAATGGCATGTTGAAGATCTTAGAGTAGTGAGTATTATCCTATCGTAATCCTACCTGAGTTTTGAATATCTTGAAGTTGTTGCTCGAGTTATGAAGTAATCATCTCCAGCCAAAGGCACTAATGAATCCTGAAGATTCCTATGACATTGTATATCTTCTGATGATTTTGACATGTAGCTCCGTTGTGTATTGTTCACGGCTACACTTTATATTGGCATACACATTGGTCATGTATCCATGATTACTATATATATGGAATGGATCTGTGGTGTACTTGATTGACAACCATTCTTAATTTATCCCAATCATGGGAATGCCTACCTCGATGATAAATATTATCTTATTGCAGATGATGACTATGCGTTGTTACATGGTTGAAAATATTGGAAATAACAGCAAGTGAGATTGTTGATCAGGTCAATAAATTAAGACCTGATACATTGATAAATAAAGATAGGGTAGGGGGAGCAGGCACGGATAGGGTTTACCCTATCCGCTGCCTATGACTATTAGGGCTCATTCGACTCTCATCTCAAGCCCATTTTGGGTCACTCCCATCATTTCCCCTTCAGTTCGTCGTCACCATCCTTGTCTCTCCTGCAGTTTGCTGTCTGCAGTTCGTCATCACCATCCTTGTCTTTCCTATAGCTCGTTGTCTGGGTGCTCGCTTGGCCCATATGGTTTAGATCTCTGGATCCTATTTCACCTCTGTTATTTGCTACCCATATTGGTTTGGAGCGATGCCATCATTTCTTTCTTCGGTCAGCGTTCTGATTGTTGGTGTCTTTTGTGAGGACCCCATTGTGTCTTCTGTAAGCCCAAGATTTTGCTGGTTCATGCTTGGTTGTCGATGGGAGTTGGTTCTTCGGCACCCAAGAACGAACCAGAAAGCATTTGGATTTTTCCTGAGTTGAGCATGAGGACTCAACGACATATCCAAACAAAGGATCCTTTGAGATTGCAATACAGGCAGAAAACCCAGATATCCTCTTGCTACAGGAGACTAAATGTGCGGGAATAGAAGCTGAAACCATCTTCCATCGAAGCTGGCGTGGATGAGACTTCATTCATTCTGACTCCTCGGGTGCATCCAAAGGACTAGCCATTTTATGGAACCCCAACAATGTCATAATGAGCCAGCCCTTTTCCACCATAAGCACACTAACGACATATTTCATGGTCACAGGGTCCAACAAGGAAAGAGCCATCACCAATGTTTATGGGCCACAGAGCCCACAAGACAAAGAAAGCTTCCTGAAAAGAATAAACCACATCAAGATGCTTTTAAATACACCCAACTGGGTCCTGGGAGGAGCCTTCAACATTATCCTGACGTTGGAGGAGAAAACTAGAGGAACTAAGAGGCTGGAGCAAGACAGTGGTAAGTTCAAATCACTTATTGACCAATTAAATATAGTATATATTGAAACCCGAAATGGCATATTTACTTGATCCAACCATAGATCTGGGCATCAGCAAGTGGCATGTCGTCTGGACCGCTTCCTGGTAGTAGAAGCCCTGCTAGAGGAGGATCCGACCATGAAAGAAAATATTCTACCAAAAACAGGCTCAGATCACTGGCCCATTTTATTATGTCTGGACACGGGGGACACTCCCAAACTCAAACCCTTCCATTTTGAAAAATTATGGCTATCTCACCTTGATTTCCATCAGCTTGCAAAGTCATGGTGGGCCCAGATAGAAATAGACCATGGGACCTGCATGTACAAATTTCAGCAGCACCTTAAAAACTTCAAGCAACAAATGAAGCTCTGGAACAAAACTACCTTTGGAAACATATTCCAGTGCATGCAGGAAACTGAACATAGACTGGAAGCCCTGCAACAAACTTTCATCTCTGGAATCACAACCACAGACTTAATGAAAGAAGAGGAGGAACTCTAAGTGGAACTAGAAGAATGGATAAAGAAATAGGAAATTCTATAGCGCTAGAAATCCAGAGTTCAATGACTCAAAGAGGGGGAGAGGAACACAAAGTTCTTCCACCGAGAAATGGTGCACCGCAAATATATCAATCGGATAACCCAACTAGAAGACACACACCGACATAGCCAAGGAGCTAAACACCTACTATAAATATCTTCTCACGGAAACCAACGAGAATAGGGAGGAATCAATATAGAAAATAACTAGACATATACCCTTACTGGTCACCCATGAGAATATTGAGACCATAATGAGACCCATCATCCAAGAAGAGGTGGACCACGCAGTCAAGGAAATTCCCTCAAGGAAAACACCTAGTCCAGATGGCTTCACCACGAATTTCTTCCATCGTTGTTGGGACTTAATAAGGGAATAAGTTTGGTAGGTTGTGGAGAAATCTAGAACCTCAAGCCAGGTACTCTCTACCCTCAATGCCACTTTTCTCAGCCTCATCCCGAAGGAGGAGAGAGTCACTCATCCAAAGCAGTACCGACCGATCAACCTTTGTAATGTCATCTACAAAATAATCACAAAGGTGATAGCCACACGCCTAAAGTTGATCCTCCCTTTTTTCATCTCCAAAGAACAAGTAGGCTATGTGGAAGGTCGAAAAATCATGGACAGTTTCATCCTTTCTCACGAGGTGATCCACTCTCTTAAGACGACCAAAACCCCAGGTATTCTCATCAAACTAGACCTTTCAAAATCTTTCGATAGACTCAGTTGGTAGTACCTACCCCCCATGCTCGAATCCTTTGGTTTTGACATTCAGTGGGTGAACTGGATCCTCCAGCTCACCTCATTGGCCTTTTTCTCAATACTGGTCAATGGTGTGTCATCCCCACTCTTCTCCCCCTCTAGAGGCATCAGACAAGGAGACCCACTCTCTCCTTTCCTCTTTGTCTTGATGGCGAAAGGACTAGGATGCTACATCAAGGTGATGGTTCTGGAAGGAACCCTTCATGGCCTACCCCTACACAACATCCAACCTGCACCCTCACATAGCTAGTTTGTCGATGACACCCTAACTTTGAACACCCCCCACAGCGCGAGAGGCCAACAAGCTCAACTCTATTGTTTCTGACTTTGTGGAGGCTTCATGCATGGTTCTCAATATTGACAAGTCCAAACTCTACTTCTTTAACACGTCGATCGTTGTACAAAATCATGTTTCCCGGCTCCTAGGCATACCCAAGAGCTCCCTTTCATCCAACTACCTAGGCATACCCCTCATGGGAGAGTCGACACGCTCCATCTCTTGGGAAAACCTCCTCCTCTCCATCTCCCATAGGCTCAATAATTGGACCTTTAGACCTCTAAATATTATGGCCAGATTGGTCCTTCTTAAGTCAGTCTGAAAGCCCTTCCCACCTACCTCTTTACTTCCCTGGTAGGGCCCAAATCGGTCGTCTGCGCAATCAGAAGCCTTCATCAAAACTTCTTATGGCATGTTCATCAACCCAACAAAAAATGAGCTCTGGTAAGCTCGAAAAATCTCTACAAGCCCAAAAATCTAGGTGGACTAGGACTTGGCAACCCTAGAAGGCTCAATCAAGTCATGAGAGCTAAAATGTGGTGGCGATGGCTCAAGCATCCCACTGAACTATGGGCACAAATCTGGAAACAGAAGTATGCCCCGACTACCCAAGACGACTAGATAATAAGATTCAATGATCAAATCCAGGGCTCTAACATCTGGAACACGTCCTGGCAAAATCTTCTTCTAGTTCAAAAGCATGCCTTCTGGGAAATCAGTAATGGAGAAACCACACTATTCTGGCAGGACTCTTGGCGACAACAAGCACCCCTAATCAATCTATAAGAACTTAACCCCCTTAGGTAAGCTCTACAACTAGAAACTTTTCAATGGGTCAAAGATCTATGGAGAAAAAATGACAGGAACATGCCTTGGCAACAATGGAAAATAACAAATCAGGAACTACAACTCTCAGGGGAAATGGATCTCCAATCCTGGCAAGCCTGCGCAAGCCACAGGAAAATCCCAATTCGAGAAGGTCCGGATATTCTTAGATGGGATTACTCCACAATAGGCAACTTCTCTGTCAAAGAAGCCTACTACTTGTAGGGGAACTACCAACACCACACTAAGGAGAGCATCTGGAGAAGGATTTGGAACTCATCCCTCTAGCCCAAAGTATCAATATTTTTGTGGCTCACAGTTCAAAACCACATACTCACCCGGGGTAACCTCAAAAAAAGGAGCTTCATAGGCCCTTCAATTTGCACCCTGTGCGAACAACAAGAGGAGACAATGGAACACCTTTTCAACAATTGTCACTATATCTAGTGGATCTAGGACCAAGGATCCCAAACAATGCACCATTCTAACCGTAACAGGAATAGTATCGGAGATACCATAGAAAATTGGGATTCAATATCCTTTCACAACCCAATTCTTACATGTATCTGGCAGCTACTCCCAGGCTTCACCCTCTAGAAAATATGGAAGGAAAGAAACAAAAGGATCCCACTCAAAATCTTCCCCTCCCGCCTTAACCTGGGAGAGAATAGCGAAGCTAATCCGTGAAACGATCAAAAGCAAGCCGTGGACCCCTGAAGACCTAAAATGTAATCCAGAGGAGAGGTGCATCTTTCAAAATTGGAATTTTAGCATGCACAATAACCCCACTACAACATCATCCAGTCGCCCTCCTAGAAGCCCTAAAATCTGGTCCCCGCCTCCAACGGGTTTTATAAATATAAATTTTGATGGAGCCTCAAAAGGAAATACCAGACCAGCAGGATTCATAACAATTTGCAGGGACTCAAATGGTGAAATCCTCCACTTTGTAGTAGGCTTTCTGGGCGAAAACACAAACAATGCAGCCAAGCTTCTAAGTCCAATTTATAATCACTTCTAAAGGGTCACAAAGGAGAGAGACTCTCAGATTATCATCCAGATCATTATCAAATTCCTCCATGGCGACCATCCAACAGAAATCTCACCCAGCTGGCGGCTCTCGGGACTCTTGGAAGACTTCGGAACCCTCCTCTGTCCCAGTCCTACTATCATCCAGTCTCACATGAAAATGGAAGCAAACAAAGTGGCAGAGTGCCTAGAAAATTAAGGAGTTAACCCCAAGTTGGAACAAATCCAGTGGAAGGCCCGAACTTTTTCTTGCACTAATCTCTCGAAGCCCCACCAAGACCTCACCAACAAAGATTTACTACCCTCGGATGGGGTGACACGTCGACTATCTGAGACACTTGGAATGGAGCCAGGCCTGACCTTAAATGAGGCAGGCCAACCCCCATCCCCTCAGCATTAAGGATGGGAGCTGGCCCCAACCGCCACTCTCATGATAGGGGACTTATCCCTCGCGTGAGCAATTTGGAGATGCAGTCAATTAAGAAGGAAGAGTTAGTGTATTCATCTAGTTTGACCTTGCCCTGGACATCCATTTATGACTTACCTGGCCATGGATTCATCTAGTTCGACCTTGCCCTGCCCCAGTTCTGAAACGGTGAGATCTCGTCCAACCACCAGTCCACCCTTTGCATTGTATCCATCCGAATTTCCATTTCGATGTCATGCGAATGAGGGAAGCCACATTCTGGCTCAACCTGGTATTCCCTCACTTCCAAACAAAAGAGAATACAAAGTGTAATGGCTGGATTTAATTTTACAACAGTTTCTTTTGGTAAACTAAGATAGAAATTTAATAACACAGAAATTTTATAACAGTAACTTCCGTAACTCAAATTTTACTATGAATAATAAATCTTTTTCTAGTATAATGCAACAAAGCATAAATTTTAGAGAAATACCTTAAGTCTGATGCTAAAAATCCTTCCTGTTGTTGTTGCTTGCTTCCTTCCCTTGCTTCCTTCCCGCACTTTAGAACATTACCCAAAACCGACCTCCCTGTCGACTAGTTAGCTCCTAGCCCTAGGATATCAATGGATATCCTAGCCCTCCGAGCCCAAAACCTCCAGCAACTCTGGTCCACTTTGTCAATGCCACTCACAAAATTCCTCCCTCTGTCCAATACTCAGAGCTCTCCCCAAAATC
>ML780635.1:641222-667745 GCA_009831015.1 Picea engelmannii | reverse complement strand
TATTAATTAATGAATTAATTAATAATTAAATTAGTCATTAACCATCATGAACAACTATTTAATAATAATCTATTAGAAATGTTATTTTAAGACATAAATATAGTTTAGCTAATCTTTTAGGATTATATTATTAAATTAATTATTCTTAATAATCAAGGGTCGTTACACAAAGGATGGAAGGAGCATTATATATGTCTTAGACTCAACTCGTGCGCAGAGGAAATGTGGCCAGAACGCCTCCCATGGAATATGTGGAAAAAATCTTCCTGGAGGATCCAATTTAGGCTCCCCCGATGCATCTCCTCTTCACTGTGCCTGATAATTGGTAGCCACCAAGTGAATTTTGGGAGGAAGACTTCCTGACCTCCACTGAGGAACAACAAGCTCGCGACATGGAGGAGTTTCCCACCAGCTACATAGAGGAGGAGATTCCAAAAGATCTCGTCTTTCAGGAGGCCACACCTTCAGTTGGACACACTTTAGGGAAAAACATGGAGAGCGACCAGAATGAGGAAGCAGGTATGGAGCAGAAAAGGGAGGTGGCACCAGGCGAGGTCGAGGAGAACATACCGAGAGGCATGACAAGGGAGGGTGGCATGGTCCTCACGCCACCTCCCATCTCATTCATGCAAGAACAGGGGTGTGTCCCACTACCTTTTTTCCACCCAGAGCACCTTGAATTGTTGTTTCATTTGCAGGGCCAGATGGCTGACCAAGTCCACCATGACACCCTCATCAGCCAACGTCTAGATATGATCTATGATACCTTTTCCAATGTGCCAGCAGGGAATATATGCCCAACTTGTGCGCAACCTTACGTGATGCCAGCTAGGGTAGGAGCGTAGGATAATGACATTGACATGGCCACCTCTGAGGCCACCGAGTAATTGCAATGGTTGTGATTCTGGTTTCAGTCTTGTTTCTTAGGGTTTTGTTTATGCTTTTATTTTTATTTTGCAAAACTATAGTCACAGTTCAGATCATGGAATGCCATCAGTGTTGGTTTCCTATGGGCAGGATAGATGGTGAACCATATATTTTGGACAAGGAGAACAATGGTTGCTAGTTGTTCTGGTTTCCACTAAATCGGCGAAACAACTGGCAACCTATGCATAGCAGTATTTTTTGCCACTTAATATAGAAGGAACCACCTATTTTTTACTTATATATATATATATATATATATATATATATATATATATATATATATATATATATAAGTTAGTTATATTATATATAGCTAACTTATTATATAATATATAATATTAATGAAAAATCATTTTTTTATTAAGGAAAAAATTATTTTTCTTTTAATACGGCTTCAAATATCGATTTTAATACCCAAATCGGGATCGGATTTCCTAGTTTATTTTATAAATAATTTTGACTGACTATCTAAATAACTTCCCTTCTTTTGAAATATTTTAATCAACTTTGCACTTCCCAATGGACATGCAAAATTTATTTTTTAAATTTTTTTTGCAAGGTAAATCTCTACACACCCTTCTTTGACGAGATGGAATCCTTTGGAAAGGTTGGGACGAGTTCAAGTTTGATTGTCGATACCATGTGCCCAAAACCACCACTATTGACTTAACAACTTTGACTCTTTCACGCAGTCAAGTTTATCCTAACACATTGCATATAAACAATAAATTCATTAATAAACTATGCACATGTTCTCGTCCACATAGAAGAAGGTTTTAGGATCTTGGTCTCTATTTTGAAAAGTTTACACCTTCAAAGTTAAAAAGCCATTTTTTTCAGTTGTAGAACATAGTTTTATTTCAGCATAATGTTCTAGAATCGTATTAACTCTTCTCTTTTGTCTCTCGAGAACACCATGAGTTTCAATTCCATACCTCTTGACTAGTCAAGCCATTAAAATCAACGATCAATGCTAAAATCAACTAGATGTTTTGTTCATAAGGTACACCAAGTAGTCTAGGCTTTAGGGCCTTGAAATAGGTGTGGAGAGGAAACTCTTCATGGCCGCTTAAATAAACTTAAGATTTTGTGATAGGGAGTATAAAATTCCAGTTTCCTAAGAGTTAGTTGGGACCCCCCTCTAACACAGGGGCTAAACACGAGGTCGCGTGAGGAAAGGCAGAGAAGATAGCCCCTCCAAATCCAAACCAAGAGTAGTGGGGACCGTATTTGAGGGTTATTCTTGGGGTTTTGCAGACTGCATATGACTACGGTGCTTCGAGGACCTCGAATCCATTTGATATGCTCAGTTGTATTCTAGACCATTTTCTTTCGATACCCTTGAAAGGCTTCAGACATAGTTTTCCTTCTCATCGGATATTCCTGACTATTGATTGCACCCACCTAGTGAATGATGTGAGTTGGAAACTTAGTTACAATTTTATAGGTACTTACAAAGGTGACTGTGGGGGAATACTGTGGTACCTAGGACATATGTGATACCTAAATTCTTCACAAAGTATACTCGGAGGGTGTTTCTATGTTCGAGTTACACTTGCACCAGTAAGTTGCTCTAGTGTTGGTTGGTGTAACTGTTCTTCATACCTTTTTCTTGATTTATCTTTAGGGACTTTTTAGTGGTGTGCTATGTGCTCCCTAGTTTTCCTTAGAGAGTTATTCAATCATTTATTTGGTTCTCTGACCTAAGGTGGTAGACCGCCCTCTCCGTCGGTCATAAGGACTTTTGGGTCTTCCACTTAGAAACGTGAATTCACCTCCTTATAGGCGTATATTTATATACCATTGATTTACCAGATTCAGTGTGTGATACTTTTACAAACTTGAACGATCCTGTACGGGACGAACCCATGCATAATATATTCATGGCCAAAGTTACTGATGATACCAACCAAGGAACCCCTTCACAAGGAGATCCTTGTGCTTTTCCTATTTTTGGAAATGTTGGTGTCCCTTTGATGGCCACTTTGTACATTCCTATATTGAATATGGGACTACCAGTTTGGTTGGGTACTATTCTAAATGTCCATAATGCTCTTGAATCTTCTTAGTTAAGCACCTTATTTCATGGGCATCATGTTGACGTTCCTTCATCAACAAAGTCTCCTCCTCCTCCTTCTTCCTTCTCTGGTGAAATTATAGCTACTAGTAACCGAAAGTCTAAATGAAATAGAAAGAGGAAGAATAGGAAGAAGAAATCACCAACCTCTGTGAGTCATGTTGGAGATAGGTCGTCAGCCTCTGCAAGTCATGTTGAAGACTAGCACCCAACCTCTGTAAGTCATGCTGGGGGAAAGCACCTAGCCTTTGCAATTCATGTTGGGGGGAAATGTCCAGTCATTGCTAGTCATATTGGCGATATGTCTGTAGCCTATGCGAGTCATGTTATTTACCAATCACCAACCTTTGAAAATCATGTTGGATATGTACAATTGGCCACTGCTGGTCATTTTGGGAGCATTGATTCTGCTGACACTACAACAAATCCTTGTGATTAGCTCCCTTTTTAGTTCCCTTTTTCGCTTCCACTGGTTGTTTTAATGTATTTTTCTCAAATTTGTTTCTAAAGTCAACGCTATTTATTGGGAGGGATCTATTTATGGTGTTATTTGCATCGAGAAACACAAGTTGGCTCTAATCTAGGAATTATTACTGCCTCGTTTAGTGCCCTATTTAATGCCCAAGTTAGCAGCTAAGTTAGCTCCCTATTTAACTCCCTATTTAGCTCCCTAGTTAGCACCCCAATTAGCGCCTAGTTTATCTTCTAGTGTAGCTTCCAGTTTAGCTTGTTTTTTAGCTTCTAGTTTGGCTTCCAATTTAACTCCTAATGTTCGTAAAGAGTAATTTTGTTGATTTTTTGGGGGTTAAGTGTGTTGGAGTTATTTCACACACACCTAGGATTTATTTTTCCTAAGGTTATTCCTTGTTTATTAGTCATAATTAGTCATTATCCAGTCTCCTATATTTTAGGGGAGAATATTCCACCTGGAGAATATTCTCTTTCAGTTGACACTTCAGTTTGACTAGTTGAGTTGAGTTTAGATTTTGCATTGGTTTTGTCACCATGCAACATTGGTATCATCACCAACTCACTACTCTTTGTTCAGTCAGTTAATTGAAGACTAGTTGACTAGTTAACTCAGCTAGGTGGCAGTTCACTCCCGTAACTGCCTGAGAGACTAGACTAGGTGGCAGTTTACTCTTGTAACGGTTGGTGTGTGTCCAAATCAATTTAGACCACCATTATGGCTCATTAGTTACTCATTTATTCTATATATATTGTAAATTATTCACTCTTTGAGTGTGAAATACGGTTAATGAGAATTCTTCCATTCTTTCTATCTTGCTTCTTCTTTCTAAATTTCTCTCTGCAAATGTGTGTAGTATTTTCTAGCTAGATATATTCTGTGCAGGTTCAACACATTTACATGGTATCAAAGCCGATGGACTGCTAAGCAAAATATACACCAAATCATTTTTTGCAAGTACAAAAGATTGAAGACAACAAAAAGATGGATTATTTGTCGGAAATACTTTTCTCACGCCTCATAACTATTTGGAATGGAAGCCAAAAATTCTGCTTCATCTTAGATGCAGAGGCTTGTACCAAATAACCATGGCAATGGAAGTAGAGCCTGATTCAGTCGATGAGAAAAATGACTTTCTCAATAGACAAGATATGGCCATAGGAAGTATCGGAAAGTCTATTTCTCCCGAACTTTTCCATCAAGTATATGAAGAATCACAAGGATTAACTCCAAATGAATTATGGACTAGATTGAAGGTTCTATTTGGGAATAACGAATATTGTGAATATTTCATGCAGGAGGTCGAACAGATAGAGCCAAAAGAGAATCCATCAGAAGATCAAGTCTCTTATTATGAAGAGTCTTCTACAAAAGTTTTTGCAGAAATTTGTATTCCATTAATTGAAGATGATGTCTACTCCATTTCAGATTTTTTTACTGAAATTCATGTGGAACATATATGGCATGCATCTCAGGAGTCACATGCAAACACTATTGCATGCACCATGCATGCATCTCAAGAGACAGAAAGAGAGTCGCGTCAATCAGACTCTATTCTGATATTTTATGAGCAGAATTTGCAGAAACAAATTGGATATTTGAATTCCTCTTGAGAAAATATCCAATTTCAAAAAAAAATCGTCTGAAACAAAGTCCGGAAAGTGAAGTTATGATCGTTTAAAATAAAAAAAAATTCAGCATTTTTTTGGAAACGACCGCACGGTTTTCAAAATTTCATCCAAAATTTATTTGGATATTATTCATTACAAGAAGATAAAGTCGATATGTGTGGAAATATCAATGATGCATATACTTCATCAAATCCATGAAGACATCTACATCTTCAACAAAATCTTCAAAAAGCACAAACTTGCATAGTTGTGAGGTTTTCTTGGAGTGAAGGACATGGTTGCTTAGCAACTGCCTTTTGTTCCTTATCATTTTTTATTTTATGCATTGTAATTTGAGGGGGGGTTTTGTTGCCATGAGTTTTTCCCTCTTTCCTTGTTTAGTTCAGTGTATCTTTTGTATTTGGGTACCTAACATGGCCTCGTAGCCAGGATCCATTCTTTATTTTCACCATAGTTGATGTTCAGGGGGGGTGTTGGAGTTACTTCACACACACCTAGGATTTATTTTTCCTAAGTTTATTCCTTTTTTATTAGTCATAATTAGTCATTATCCAGTCTCCTATATTTTAGGGGAGAATATTCCACCTAGAAAATATTCTCTTTCAGTTGACACTTCAGTTTGACTAGTTGAGTTGAGTTTAGATGTTGCATTGGTTTTATCACCATGCAACATTGGGATCATCACCAACTCACTACTCTTTGTTCAGTCAGTTAACTAAATACTAGTTGACTAGTTAACTCAGCTAGGTGGCAGTCCACTCTCGTAACTGCCTGAGAGACTAGACTAAGTGGAAGTTTACTCTTGTAATGGTTGGTGTGTGTCTAGATCAATTTAGACCACCACTATGGCTCATCAATTACTCATTTATTCTATATATATCGTAAATTATTCACTTTTTAAGTGTGGAATACGGTTAATGAAAATTATTCCATTCTTTCTATCTTTCTTCTTCTTTCTCAATTTCTCTATGCAAATGTGTGTAGTATTTTCTAGCTAGATCTATTCTGTGCAGGTTCAACACATTTACAAAGTGGATAGAGGCTTTTGGGATTAGGTGATTTATGGATTTGGGGTCTAGGGATTAAGGGTTAAGGGATTATGGGTTACATTTTAAGGGGTTAAGGGTTATAGTTTAAGGGATTAAGGGTCAATGGCTAATGGATTTGGGGCTTAGGGGTTAAGTATTTTAAGGGTTAATTAATTAGGGATTATATATGGTCAAGGGAGTAATGACATCAATCGACCCTGCACATAGTCATTGATATCGTCCACATCTCATTGTTATCATTCATCATTTCCATATGTAGAATATTTGTCAGAAATGATCTCTTGAAATGCCATGGAACTTCCAATAGGCCCATCACAAATGTCTTCCATTGACCCCTCACAGTGATCACTGAATGGGGCCAACTTTGAAATTTCTTCAGTTTGTGCCTGTATGCATCAAAATTTGACATGGTTATACTAGACACATGCATTGATAGTATGGGAGGGTTTCAAGACTCAAGGATGTTTGATGTCCCCACATAATATTTGAGATCATCCATGTTTGCATCAACGTTCATAATGGACGTCTCATTGTCATCATTCGTCATTTCCATCTGTAGAATATTTGGTGGAACTCTCTTGAAATGTCATAGAACTTCCAATTCACCCACCAAAAATGTCATGCATCGACCCCACATAGTGAGAAGTGAATGGGGCCAACGTTGAAATTTCTTCAATATGTGCTTGTATGCATCGAAATTTGACATGGTTAGACTAGACACATTCCTTGACAGAATGGGAGGGTTTTAAGACTCAAGGGCGTATGATGTCCCCACATAATCTTTGAGATCTTCCACATTTGCATCAATGTTCATCATGCACGTCCCATTTTCATCATTCATCATTCCCTTATATATAATATTTATCAGAACTATCTTGAAATTTGAAATGGAACTTCCAATACACCCATCACAAATTTCTTCCACCGACCCTACATAGTGAGCAGTGAATGGGGCCAACATTGAAATTTTTTAAATCTATGCCTATATGCATCGAAATTTGACATGGTTAGACTAGATAGTTTCCTTGATGGTATGGGAGGGTTTCAAGACTTAAGGTTCTTTGATGTCTGCACATAATATTTGAGATCGTCCATGTTTGCATCAAAATTCAATATAATGGATGTCTCATTGTTAGAATTCATCATTTCCATATATAGAATATTTGTCGAAACTCTCTTGAAATGTCATAGCACTTCCAATACACCCATCAAAAATTCCATCTTGCAACAACCTCGCATAGTGAACAATGAATGGGGTCTATTATAGTGCAAGTTGTAGGTTGGGAAAATCCTGACCCAACCACAAATCAAGAGCTACATCTTGGGAATCCTACACCCAATGTCACCTCGATCTAGGTCCCACACTTCAAGGGTGACTAGGTCACTCTAGGGAGACGATCCCGATGACCCTAGGGGGAATGCAATGGATATGGATAGAGATGGAAGTGAATCCCCTAGAGGTCAAGTCTAAATGGAGTGAAATTTGGGAATATATTCCTTGTAAGTTAAGTTATTGTTGCCCCCAAAGGTATAATACTTCTCTGGATGATTGTACCTACCCAAGAGACAAGAAAATTCAACTTGCAATGATATATGTTAGTATGGGTCACCAAGTTAATCTTGATTTCCCTCATTTTCAGAAATAGATGACAATTTATATCAATAAACAAAGAATCTAAATGAGCATGCAAGGATCTAAACTAGTTAAACAAATCAACATTAAGATTAGCAATGAATATAGGCTGAAAAATGTCACTTTGAAATTGAATAAAGAAAGTTGTTGTAACATGTATATTTCTGCAGAAATTTGCAGCCTTGTGGATGTATCTTTCAGTCACTAATATCAGAAAATTTCACCATCAAAATATTTCAAAAATTATCCCAAAATATGCACCCTAATTAGTGGAGTTATTGTGCAACATTTAGGAGCTAGTCTAAGGTTAGTTTAGGAGTTATGGTTAGTAAATTATCTAGGTTATATCATCCCTAATGGTTGTAGGTTAGTGTTTGTAATAGAAATTAAAGTAATGGGAGAGAGGGGAATCCCTAGTAGGGGAATACTCCTCTCAATGAGGCAAACCAACTCCAACCAAGAGACCTTTCAAAAGATGAAAATTCATGTTTCCCAAGAAAATGATTTTATATGTCCAATGCAAAAAAAATATGACTAGTGCCTTTAATATTGGGTTAATGGATTCAAATAAAAGAAATATCTAGAGAAACTACCTCCTTGGGGGTGTAATCCCTTTTACTTCCCAAGGAAATTTTATCTAGATAGGGTTTAAGATAAGAGGATGTATGCCCTTATACTCTTCTTAGAAAACCCTTATACTTCCCACCTGGCTCCTAACACAACAATCCTTGACTTAAAAAAAAGAATGATAGGATAAGAGTAAAAGACTATACCAAAATCAAGAAAGATGCTGAGATAATCCACCATAAAATCCATAAATAATTCACCCAAGTCTAGAACCTCACTCATTCATCAACCATTCATCAAGATATCCATAAACAAGTGCACAAGAGACAAATAGAGCCAAAGATAACGAAAATTTCAGACCAATACTTCTCACAATGAGGGAGAGTTATGTTCAAATGAGATCTTATGATCTCTTATTTATACAAAATGTCTCCAAGGTGACTTGTCCATAAATCAAGGGGTAAACCACAAGACTAGGGGTCAACAACCCTAATCTTTCCCCCTTTAAAAAAGTGATATTAAATAACTCATTCAAAGTTTCACTTTTGCACAAATAAACCCTAATTTTACATGGACATCTCCCCTTTAGGGGACATTTTGCCACTTAGAAGAAGTCGTTGGTGTTGGAGAAGAATGGGTGGGCCTCCAAAGGCCACATGTCATGCATTTAGGAAATATTCTCATGGTAAATACCTCCTCCTCCTAAAAACTTCCATGTGTCCATGAGTGCCTACATCACCACCAACCCTAACCCCCTAGATATTGTCATGCTAAAAAAGGAGACTTTTTTCATCTCGTAGGAAAAACGTTTGGCATGGGGGGGCTAGGATACATCGTCTGCATCGTATTCAATGCCTTTCAAGTTTGATCTTCTTTATCTGGCATGCAAGAATTTTGAATCCAACCCGTGGGATTGTAGCCACATGGAAACCCAAGCTAGGCTTGTTCTCCCAAAATTGTCCACCAACTAGGTCCTACAAAGACAAATAAGCATGCCCTCCAAGGATCTCAAGTCATAAAATCATGATAAGTGAATCCAATCAATAAATGAGCCACCTAATCATGTGCAACAAATATCACTGTATGAAACAATTAATTTCTCAAATACATTATGTGACTTGTCAAGCTTAAATATGGGAGGGTTGACGAGGTGTCCTATCGGGTAGATCTTACCCTAGGTCAAGGAAAGTTTCCAAGAGATCCCTATCTAATCCATGTAAAGTGGTTGAAGTGTTTGGGGTCAAGACTCAATGGGAATAGGGCTCATGACATACAAGGGGTCATGACTCGTAGTGTCTCATTCATGGGTGCCTTTGTAGAGAGTGTGTGGTACGTTCATCCGCAATGCACTTTTCCAAGCCCATTATTTTCCATTCTTTTATTCTTACATAATTTTAAGGAGAGGTTGAAGGTCACTGCCCTGGCATGGTGACTAGATAATGGAAATTTCACCCAAAAATACCTAGTGGAAATGAGAAGGCTAGATCGTGATGAGACCCCATTTCTCCCAGCCATGTAACTGAGAGCCATTACCCTGGTTTGGTGACCAGATGATGACAATGTCATATCACTAGATATTCATGGATGTGATAGGTCGGCTCGTGATGAGACCTTCTATCCTTCAACTAAACTTTTAAGCATTCTTTATTATATTGTGGGTCCCCTTTACTCAAAGATAAGTGTTTCACTGCTTTCTTGGGCGATACCTGGGCAAAGCATCTCAAAGGTTTATACAAGGATTTTATCTTTTTCCCAACATCAATCCCTCTGGGCCTTCAACTGCTTATTCCCATAGAATGAGGGAAAACCCCTTCTTCAGTCAATACACACTAAAATACCAAGACATAAGTAAATGGAGGGGAATAATTATGGAAAGTGGTAAGTATGGTCAGGAACAGTACGATGGATCATTACGGGAGTTCTTATGAGAAAAAACATCCCAAAGGAAAAAATAATAATGTCCAAGCATATATCATGAAATATAGAGCAATATAAGATACAACATACTCAAATGGATTAAATATTGAAATGATTCTCACCATAATATTGACTTGCACCTCATGGAGCAAGGCCCACTTTCTGTCACAAGCCAGTTGATATGGTGGATGCCATTTGAAAATATGTGATCATATGTGGTGGTGAGAAGGGTTTCCAACTGTTCAAAAGGGTATCGTTGGTCATGTAGTCTCTCGACACTCCATATCTACAACCTGAGGGCCTCAAGACATAATATCCTTAGTTATCCACAAAATGGGGATACAGGGCCAACATTGAAATTTCTTCAAACTGTGCTTGTATGCGTTGAAATTTTACATGGTTAGACTAGATACATGTCTTGATGTATGGTAGGGTTTCAAGACTCAAGGATGTCTGATGTCCCCACATAATCTTTGAGATCATCCATATTTGCATCAACTTTCATAATGTATGTCTCATTTTCATCATTCGTTATTTCCATTTGTAGAATATTTGTTGGAACTCTCTTGAAATGTCACGGAACTTCCAATTCACCCACCACAAAAGTCATGCATCAACCCCGCATAGTGAGGAGTGAATGGGGCCAAAGTTGAAATGTATTCAATATGTGCATGTATGCATCAAAATTTGACATGGTTAGACTAGACACATGCCTTGACGGTATGGGAGAGTTTCAAGACTCAAGGATGTATGATGTCCCCACATAATATTTGAGATCATCCATATTTGCATCAACCTTCATCATGCATGTCTCATTGTCATCATTCGCCATTCCCTTCTTTAGAATCATTGTCATAACTCTCTTGAAATTTTACATGGAACTTCAAATACACCCATCACAAATTTCTTCCACCGACCTCGCACAGTGAGTAGTGAATAGGGCCAACATTGATTTTTTTTCAATCTGTGCCCATATGCATCAAATTTGACATGGTTAGACTAGATAGTTTCCTTGATGGTATGGGATGGTTTCAGGACTTAAGGATGTTTGATGTCCCTGCATAATGTTTCAGATATCCCATGTTTGCATCAACATTAAATATAATGGATGTCTCATTGTCATCATTCGTCATTGCCATCTATAGAATCTTTGTCAGAACTCTCTTGAAATGTCATGGCACTTCCAATAAACCCATCACAAATGTCATCTTACATCATCCTCCAACAGTAAGCAGTGAATGGGGCCAACATTGAAAGTTCTTCAGACTGTGCATGTATGCATTGAAATTTGACATGGTTAGACTAGACACTTGCCTTGATGGTATGGGAGGGTTTCAAGACTCAAGGATGTTTGGTGTCCCCACATAATCTTTGAGATCATCCATGTTTGCATCAACGTTCATAATGGATGTCTCATTTTTGTCATTCATTATTTCCATCTATAGAATATTTGTTGGAACTCTCTTGAAATGTCATGGAACTTCCAATTCACAGACCACAAATGTCATGCACCGACCCCGCATAGTGAGTATTGAAGGGGGCCAATGTTGAAATTTATTCAGTATGTGCATGTGTAATATACCAGATATAAAATGTATGCAGAACAAAAATAGAATGCTAGTAATGGAAAAATAACAACAATATAACCAGAAAATTCACCACAATAACACTGAAATGATATGAGAATAATAACAGAAATAGCACTTTGAATCTAAAAGCAATGTTCACAGGCATCTTCGAGGGGGAAACCTCCAGTTAAGCAGAGCTCTATTACAATAATATCCAATCTAGGGTTCTCATACCCTCAACTCCTATTTATACTAAGAAGCATCTAGAGGAAGATCCTTCTAGAAGCAAAAGCTTCTATTAGGCCTTATTACATCCGCCTTATTCTATTTTATTGAAAGGCCTTATTAATATTGACCTTTATTACATCCGAATATATTGTTCTACCTATGTGTGGGTTAGGACCCTAACATGTCTCCCCCCTTAAAAACAACCTTGTCCTCAAGGCTTAAGATGAGGAAATTGCTGCAGAATGGTAGTTGGTTCCCAAGTGGCGTCTGTTGGAGTTGTATCTTTCCACTGGACTAGCACTTCCTTGATGGTTCTCTAACGTAGGTGACGCTCATGCTGGTCCAAAACTGCTTTTGGCTGTAGCCAAATGGATCCTTCTTTAGCTAACTTTGGAAGGTTGGTTTGAATTTGTCACTTAGCTCCAATCACCTTCTTTAAGAATGAAACATGAAAAATATGATGTAGCTTTGAATGGCTGGGCAAAGCTAACTGATAGGCTACTTGTCCCACATGCTTGAGAATGGTATAAGGACCATAAAATTTGGGCGCTAGCTTCTGAAAATGCTCGGCCTTGAAGAAAGTTTTCTTGTAAGGTTGCAGTCGAAGAAACACCTGATCCCCTTTCTGCAAATTGACGTTCAGACCGACCTTGATCTGCTTGTTGCTTCATGTGATTTTGTGCCATGACCAAATTCTCTTTGAGGGTACAGAGAATAGCCTCTCGAGTTGTAAGTGTTAGGTCAACTGCCTGGACCTTCGAGGCACCTGGTAAGTAGGAGAGAACTGAAGGTGGCTTCTGTCCATATACTGCTTCAAAAGGAGTCATGAGTGTAGTTGTATGGTATGAAGTGTTGTACCACCATTCAAATAGGGGTAACCATTGAGCCCACTAATTTTTCTTTTCCAAGGCAAAACACCTCAAATATGCTTCCAAACACTTGTTGACAACTTCTGTTTGGCCATCAGTCTGGGGATGATAAGTTGTGCTGAGATGCAATTCGGTGCCTTGTATCTTGAACAGTTCTTGCCAAAAATTTCTTGTGAAAGTTGGGTTGTGATCAGAAACAATAAAGTGCGGCATGCCATGAAGCTTGAAGACCTGATCCATGAAAATTTGAGCCACCCTGGATGTTGAGAATTGGACTGCAATTGTTGGATCAACTGCAAACTTTTGCGATCTTGTAGCCATTCCTGGTGAATGGCTTGGAGCCAATATGGTATAATGAATGAAAGAGAAAAAAGGGATCCTTCATCTTCATATTTTCGGGAAAGTGCATCCGCAACCACATTGTCTTTTCCTTTCTTGTAAATGATCTCATAATCATATCCAAAGAGTTTAGTCACCCATTTTTGTTGTTCTGGGGAGGAAATGCGTCGTTCCAAAAAATACTTGAGGCTTTGATGGTCTGTCTTAATTTGGAAACGTTGCCCCAATAGATAAGGGCGCCACAGATCAAAGACATGCAAAATAGCCAACATTTCCTTTTCATAGATGGATTTGCCCATATTTCTTTAAGATAGTTTCTTGTTGGTAAAGGCCAAAGGTCGACCCTCTTACATAAGGACAACACCAATTCCTTTCCTTGAGGCATCACATTCCAACACAAAGGTCTTTGTGAAATTGGAAAGGGCGAGGACTGGAGTGGTGCACATGGCCATCTTCAAGGTTTGAAAAGCTTGAGCAGCGGCTGGAGTCCAAGTGAAAGAGTTCTTTTTGAGGAGCGCAGTGAGAGGTGTTGCAACCTTCCCATAATTCTGAACAAACTTGCGATAATACCCTGTTAAGCCCAGAAATACACGTAAGATCTTAAGAGTCTTTGGGTGAGGCCAGTCTTGCATGGCTTTAATCTTTTTAGGATCCACCCTGACACCATCTTTTCCAACCAGATGACCCAAGTATTCTACTTCTGAGGTGCCAAAAGCACATTTAGACTGTTTAAGGAAAATTTGGTGCTAAGAGAGTAGATGGAGAACTCGATCCACATGAGCAAGATGGTTTGTCCAGGTTTTTCTATAGATGAGGATATCATCAAAGAAAACTAAGACAAAATGGCGGAGAAAAGGATGGAAGACATATTCATGAGGCTTTGGAAGGTGGAGGGGGCATTACACAAGCCAAAGGGCATGACCAAAAACTCATAGTGGCCCTCATGAGTTCTAAAGGAAGTCTTGGGAATGTATGCCTCTTTCATACGTATCTGCTGGTAGCCCGAACAAAGATCAAGTTTAGTGAAGAATTGGGTGCCACTCAATTCATCCAGGAGGTCATCAATGACAAGAATGGGGAATTTGCCTTTGATGGTAAGTGTGTTGAGGGCACAAAAGTCAGGACACATTCACCAAGAACCTTCTGTCTTCATGACCATGACCACATGAGAAGAGTAGGGGCTCGTACTAGGGCGGATAACACCTGCATTAAGGAGTTCCTGGACCATTTTCTCAATTTCATTTTTTTGGGAAAAGGGGTGATGATACAGACAGATATTGGGAGGAAGGCTTCCGGGTACTAGGGGAATGGAATGATCATGAACACCATGGGAAGGAGGGAGTCCTTGGGGAGTGGAAAAGACCAATTGATGTTTAGAAAGGATGGATTGGAGGTCTTGCAGCACCGAGGGTGTCTTTGTTTTCTGTATGGCATGGAGTTGGGCGATAACACCAGAATGACCTTTTTTGAGAAACTTTTCCATTCGATGGGAACTAATGATCTCAGGTGAACCGATGGTGATGCCTTGGAACTTATATTGGTGGCCCTCTTGGTCAAATTTCATAGTTAAGTCTTTAAAATCCATGAGAATGGAACCCAAAGTCCTTAGCCAGTCTACATCCAATACAATGTCAGAACCTCCCATGTCGATAGAAAACATATGGGATTTTAGGTGGTAGTCACCAATTTGGAGACGCACATTTTCACAACACCCTCCACATTTCATGGAACCACCATTGGTGATCATGATTTGGAAATTATTGATGGCATGGATGTAGGAATGAGTTTCTTGGGCAATGTGGTGATGAATAAAATAATGGGTGCTACCATTATCAACCAGAATGATGACCTTTTGATGCTTGATGTAACCGATTATCTTGAGGGTTTGGGGAGCAGAGAAGCCAGTGAGAGCATTGACAGAAATGACCGGTTCTACTTCGGGAGGGTCTGAGGGAGGGGTTATGTCAGTGGATTCAGGTGACTCAGACACAAAGGGAGTTTCTACATCCTCTTCCGAAATATCCTCAGAGATGGCCATAAAAAGGTTTTGTTCTTTACACTTATGGACCGGGAAATATTTGTCATCATAGTTATAACAAAGGCCTTTGAGTTGGCGCTCATCCATTTTAGCCCTGGTCAATTTTTGGATCTTTAGTGGAGCAGAGGGAGTAGTGGGATTTACTGGTTTAGGGCGAGGAATAAAAGAGGTTTTTAAGTTTTGAGAAGATACAACCTGTTGTGCTTCTTTAGCTCTTTTAGTAGCCTCCACCCAACTCTGAGGCCAATCCATGAGGACATGGGCCTAAATCTCATCCTTGAGGCCACTGATAAAACACTCTTGGAAAAAGGCATCAGACATGCCCTCTGTTCTAAAATCTAGGTGCTCAAAGGAAGCTATAAATTCTCCCATTGTTCCTAATTGTTTCAACTTTGTCAAACGACCCAAATGGTTGGTGTCAGTGTCAAAGCGTTCATAAAGCTCTGCCACAAAGTGTGTCCAAGAAATATACCCTTGACGAGAAGTTTTTCTCCATTGCCACCATTGCCAACATTCTTGATCTATATGGAGAAAACCATACTGGAGTTTGGCCAAGTCATCTGTAATGTCGTATAAAGAGAAATAATGTTCCATTTGGGTTACCCAACCAGTGGGGTCTGAGCCATCAAATTTGGTCACATCCACCCACGGAAGGTGTAGGTCACATTCAAAGTGATGGTTCTGAAATTTATGGGAATGAGAGGAATGGTCACCTTTAGTATCTGGAGGTGAGGAAGAGGAAGGGTTATCTGTAGGGATATGCAATTTGGTGCAGAGTGCCGAAAAGAATGATTCAAGCTGGGTGGTGAGGTCTTGTTTGATTTCCTCCATTGAGGACTGCATGGTTGTATTGTTGGTGGAAACATTGGCACTGAGTTGTTTCACTTCTTGTTGGGTCTTGATGAGACCATATTGAAAGGTGTTGAAGCGAGCTTCCAAGTATTAGCTACGGGTATGGGCCATGAGGATGGGGGAACTGAAAAGGGGTGAGCGAGGTCAAAAAATATTGCCGAAAAAATGATATGGATGAATGTGATAAGGACGAAGAGATGAATCCAATGGAATACTCTGGTCTGAAGAATACTATAGAGAGGAAATTCCCAAATGCTTAACCAGAAAGAAAGGTGTATTTACTTGGCAACCTGAACACAGTTGCACGACAATAGATCTTGTCTGTTTTAATTTGTTTATGTTCCTGTCCCCAAGGGTTAGGTATTCAAGGGTTCTACAGATAAGGGTTTTCCCTATTCTATAGCTCTTTGATATATGTGTGAGGTCCAATAGTATTACTCAGCCCAATATCTCAGGGAACTAACTAAGGACGATAGACCGTACCCCTAGCCGTACTACCCGACTACCCAGGTACTAGAGAGCATCTTCCCGAGTGCTTTTCTCGGTGACACTATAGCAGTCAGGCGGCCAATCAGTTTATCTAAAGAGGACTTCAACTACTCTAGGTCGATCCGTACACATGTTTTGTCTGATGCGCTACCACTCGAAGGGGTACCAACAGGGGTTACAAGGGTGGCCAATAGATGTGCTCTTAAGTACCACTTGTATTTCATGTGTGTATGAATCCCTCAACCGCGGGTTTATGCGCGAAATGACATATCTTTGTGGCTTAAAGATGCCAGAATACGTCTCTACCTTGAAAAAAAAAATTAACCCACACTTTCTGCCAAGGAAAGTGCTCTGATACCACTTGTAATATACCAAATATAAAATGTATGCAGAACAAAAATAAAATGCTAGTAATGGCAGAAAAACAACAATATAACCAAAGCATTCACCACAATAACACTGAAATGATATGAGAATAATAACAAAAATAACACTTTGAATTTGAAAGCAATGTTCACGGGCCTCTTCGAGGGGGCAACCTCCAGTTGAGAAGAGATCTATTACAATAATATCCAAGTTAGGATTCTCATACCCTCGACTCCTATTTATACTAAAAAGAAGTATCTAGAAGAAGGTCCTTCTAGAAGTGGAAGCTTCTATTAGGTCTTCTTACATCTGCCTTATTCTATTTTATTGAAAGGCCTTATTAATATTAACCTTTATTACATCTGAATCTATTGTTCTACCTATGTGCGGGTTAGGACCCTAACAACATGTATGCATCAAAATTTGATATTGTTAGACTAGACACATGCCTTGATGGTATGGGATGCTTTCAAGACTCAAGGATGTATGATCTCCCCACATAATATTTGAGATCATCCACATTTGCATCAATGTTCACCATGCATGTCTCATTGTCATCATTATTCATTCCCTTCAATAGAATCCTTTTCAGAACTCTCTTGAAATTTGACATGGCACTTCAAATACACCCATCACAAATTTATTCCATCGACCCCACATAGTGAGTAGTGAATGGGGCCAACGCTGAAATTTTTTCAGTTTGTGCTCGTATGCATCGAAATTTGACATGGTTAGACTAGATAGTTTCCTTGATGGTATGGGAGGGTTTCAAGACTTAAGGATGTTTGATGCCCCGGCATAATATTTGAGATCGTCCATGTTTGCATCAACGTTCAATATAATGGATGTCTCATTTTCATCATTTGTCATTGCCATCTATAGAATACTTTTCGAAACTCTCTTGAAATGTCATGGCACTTCCAATACACCCATAATAAATGTCATCTTGCATCGACCTCGCACAATGAGCAGTGAATGGGGCATGTTATTGCACATTTTGTAGCAAGGATAAAATGTTCGAATTTAAAGAGTCAAACTGGAGTAACTAGAACCAATCCCACCCACTATCACCTCGATGGGAAGGTTCTTTCTATTTAGGGAGGTAAAGCCCAGGGGAGACGTCCCTAGTAACTTGAGGTTTTGAGAAGGGAAAAGGCTTTAACAGAGAAAAGTGATATTAATCCCTCTCACAAGTCACCACCTGATCATAAAGTCTGGCTTATAGCCCCAAAAAGATAACCGGAAGTAATAACCAACAAGTATCCCTGCCCGAGAACAAAGCAACAATGAAATTGCATGTGAAAGCTTGATTAATTGGTTAGTACTTCATATAAATCAATGACTATCTGATACACATATAAGCAATTTGATAATAAATATTGATGAAGTGAATGTTTATAAAATAACAATGATAACTATGTCACTTCTTCAATAAATTTTAAAACGATATGGCATTCAGTGCAACAAATCAACACTTTATTCAATTCACCATTCAATTGCTTATTAAGAAAATGTTAGCTGCACCAATGATATTATAACTAGAGATGACGACAGCAATAGGTTAGTTAGGTTAGTTCCTAAGCTAGGGTTAGTAGTTAGGGTTTGAGAATTGTTGTGATCAAGTTCACTTCAAAACAAGAGGTCTTTAGATCAGTGCCTTAGGGTTAATGGAGTCAAAATTAAAGGACGCAGTAGCTAAAGGATCAACGATAGTACAACTAAGGACTAGAGGGAGAAGATTTGAGGTGTTGCTAAAGTAAGCCCTCAAAGTCAAAACCCTAGGGGAGAGAGGCTCACCTTAGTGTAGGGAAACTAGGCCTCGGTGCTCTCTCCTCCTTCCTTAACTCAATGGAAGTTGCAGCTAGCTGAAGATATAGCATAAAACCAAGATAAGAGGGTTTCAGAAGAAAAGTGTTGCTACAGCAAGGCTTCACCAACAAACCCTAGGGAAAAAAAAATTCTCGAGGTGTAGGGTAACTAGGCCTTGGGACGTCTTCTCCTTCTTATCTCAAGAAAGGAAACGACTAGCGAAAAGAAGAGAAAAAGAAGAGTGTAGCTACAGCTAGGCTCTCCCCTCTTCAAACGATGGCTAAAAAATCTCTTAATGGGGACATGAGACAAGGACCAATGACGTGTGCTTGTCACCTAGGGTTTATTTAGAAAATTTATAACACCATATGCAAGAAATAACAATACAACCATTCAATCAAGAAGTTTTGGAAATTCTCTTACATATCACCAAGAAAAGCATAGCAAACCCTAGTTGTAACACCTTCCACCAAGAGAAATGCCAAAATATGCCAAGAAAGTATTCCTTCAACAAGCGCATCTCACAATTTCAGCCAATAACCCAAGAGAGGGAACAAATTTCATACCTCACTAATGAGTGAGTGTGAGATGATGAAAAAATGAAGGTAAACATCCTTCATTTATACAATACCATGACCTAAATTTATATTTTAGGTCATGAAAAGGTCGACAAGGCCAAAATACTAAAAATCATATTGTTTTTACATTAAAATGTCAAATTAAAACCCTAATCAAGATGAAATGAGACGTCAAGCCCCTCTAAGGGAGACGTTATCCCCTTCTACAGAAAATGGAGCATCGTGGAGCAAAATGTTAGTCGTTCTTGGGCTTCTCCAACCTGCCACATGTGCCAATACTGGCCAGTCTACCTTGCAAGACATCCATAAGGCTAGATGATGTCATGGTCATCACAGGTGACGTCCTAGGCCTTCCAAGTCCAACATACCACTAGAAAAGGGCCAATCCCCCTAGGTCAAGCTCTGCTAGGGTGCCTCTGGTAGAACATCCTCCTCTTCTCCGGTGAAAAGCCCCTAATCCATCTCTGTCCTATCTCTTCCCCTTGATGGGGTCTCAACATCCATATGATGGGCTCTTCAGCCCCATGGAGGTCCAAAATGATCATCTCCCCATGTGTACCGGTCCAAAATGGTACCTATCCGTCAGGCATGATCCTGCACATCAACAGTTATGCCCTCCATGGGCTCATCAGTCACAGGGATCATAGTAATTTCAATCACATCTCATCATCAATATTGTTAAACATGTGCATAAAATCCCTGATACATCAGTTAAAATCTCAAAGACATTACACAAGCTTGCAATACAAGTTTGGAGAAAAAGACAAGGCGTCTTATTGGGCTAGTGTCCATTGGAAAAGGAAAGTTCCCAGAAGAGACCTCATCCAAGCCATGTAAGTGGGTGATGTGGTTAGGGGATGTCTAAGAAGGTGGGTGCAATGAGGGCCAAGGATGCAAAAATGTTACATGTGGGTGTCTTTGTAGAAGGCGAGTTGTACTTGTCCTGGATGCATTTTTCCAAGCCTATTCTTGCCTTTTATTTTTTATTCTTTTATTCTTTATTGTTTTTTTGTTCAAGATCTAATCAGGGGACACTTCCCTGGTGTGGTGACCAATGGTGACTGCGTTACCCACAAGTACTTTCACATAAATGAGAAGGTTGGCTTGTGATGAGACCCCCTTTCCCTTGGCCATGCAACCAAGAGTCATTGCCTTGGCATGGTAACCAACTGGTGGAAATGTCATACTACTAGGTACCCATGGACCTAATAGGTTGGCTTGTGATGACACCCCCTATACTCTGGTTAGGTCTTGTTTTATTACTTTTTCGAGTCCCTCTTGTTTCTTGTTGAGAAGCCTTTTATTGCTTTCTCGGGGATCCCTGGGCGAAGCATCTCGAGGTTTTATTATTAGGATTTTATATTTTACCATATTCTTTTACCTTTTGGGCCTTTAGCCCCTTCTTTCCATGAGATAAGGTGAAATCCTAAAAATAGGTCAACCCAGTGCCTGGACAAGTGGAATGGGATAGGTCAGAGGGAAGCAAGATGAAAAAGTGGTGTTGTGAAGGGAGAGGATGATGGCCTTTCAAAAATCTCCCCCAGTGGCAAACCGAAAATTAAGGTCATAGGCTTAATAGGGCATCCTCTCAATCCCCCTCGACATGGTCAAGTGGGAAAGTGTAAGATCCAAGCATTTGTTAGAAACAAAAGGAATCAAATGCAAATATTCAAGGGTTTTGATGATCAAAGTGACACATACCATGATACCCAGACTGATTACCTCATGGAGCAAGAACCATCTCTGACACAAGATCAAGCCGATGGTGATGGATGTTTCTTCTTCTAACAAGATAAAGGTGTTGGAAGAAAGAAAATGTGGGCCCTCCAGGGCCATGCTAAAGTCAATCCTGCTCTCGGTACTCCATGTCTGGGACCTGTGGGCCTTGAGACATGATCTCCTAGTTATCCCTAAAAGTGGGGGATAACATCTAGCTCCAACTCAGGGACATGTTCTCATCGTAGAGCGGATGAGAACCTTAGCATATTTGGCATAACCTGTTTACCTGCTCGATCTCAATAGCAACATCAATAACCAATTGGGGTGGTAATGCCACCCCAACATACATATATATAGGACTGAAATAAATCAATCATAAATGTGAATGTAAAGTAAATCACTTACCTATAATTACTTGTACTTACCTGTTGGTTGGATGTTGGGTATAGTCAAACAACCAGTGAAGCCAATCTAGCAACATCCCACAATACATGCCTTTGTGCTTCATCATAAACCAAAATAGCGATAAGTCAAGCACAAAAATTTCATGGGTTAGAATATATATCATATCATCAGAGATCACAAAGTCTAACTCATGGAGGTAGGTGGGAGGGACAAAACCATGCCAAGTCAACCTGAAAGGAAGGTACTCAATCCACTTCAGTTAAGGGTCATGAAAATTCCAAGGTTCAGAAGACTGACTCGACAACTCGGCAAACTAGCTACCTAGGACGTCCTCACACTCTAAATGGATTGACAAGGATATAGTAGGTCGCTGGCAAGATCTTAAGGGAAAGTTGAAACACTGAGATGATAGACTTGAACTTGTAGTTTTCAACCAGCCCTTGGGTTCTCGGGTTTGCTTCAAAGGAAAATCAATACAAAAGTGGTAATTCCAAACCAAGCCTTTAATGAAACAACAAGGTAAAGTAATAATAGGTGGTTGGAGAAATATGTCATGAGAATTCTTCTTTAGGCAAACAATGTTCTTATCAAAATCCGAGAACAATGGTGGTTGATAATCTTCATCATAGAATAAATCCAAGTGCTCGGAGGGGCACTCATCAAAATACTCAAGGTAAGACCGAAAATCATTAGAAAATCATGGTTCTAGGTCCACCTTGGGTGTTTGGGGAGCATCGATAAATATATCATCCCCTTGTTGCCACTAGTCAAAATCAAAGATAATTTGTCGTGATAATTGTGAAGGAAACAGTTGGGAACGATTCTCAATGTCGTAAATGGGGTCCATGTCAAAACCAATTAGATCCCATTTACGTCTTCCCACATGTATGAACTCATCAATATCAACTATGTCAGTATCAGTATCATAACATGGAGGATTCAAAACATCCAACACTTCTCTACTCTCTGCATCATAAGATAAAGAATCTTTAAAAATCTGGAAGGGGAAACAACTCATCTTTCTTAATCCTTCCTGTGCAGGAGCTTCAAGTATTTTCATAACTTCATCAAGTGGAAGATTTGCCTATACATCTTCATTATTGAGATATAGAGGATCTAGCTTGTCCAAGGGTTCCATTTATTCTTCACTCTCTGAATCATAGAACAAGGTATCATCAAAAAACTGGAAAGGAAAATGACTTACCTCATTCCCTTAATCTTGTGCAGGAGGGATAGGGTCTTGGAGAGCTTCATCAGACTGAGGAGTGGTTACTAGTGCTTCATCCTCATAATTCATGTCTGTAGTTATATCTTTGTTGCATTCTGTTGAATCATGGGAGAAATCTTGCTCCTCTTCAAGGTGTTGGCAAGGTTGTTCATAAATCTCTTCTTTCACATCAGAGGGTTCTTGATGTTGAATATGATATGAATTTTTGAGATCTACTATAATCTCAGTAGTGAATCCTTCATCTTCCAAAGCTATTGTGAGATTATGAAGGGCATCTTCATACATTTGGCAGCATGGATTGGTAAAGTCAATAAACCTACTGATGAGGTGTATGAAATATGATATACCCCTATCTTCGCAACAAATCTTAAACCAATATTGCAAGTAGGATGGAAGAGTGAATATGAATAATTTTATAATAGCATCCTCTCCTCCCAATTTTGTCTCGCTCATATAGTCCAAAAATTTTACGATGTGAGGAGTTGGGAGACCACAAAATATTTGAGAGTTGTTTAGCCATTTTGTATCAAAGTAATTTGGGTATCCTTGAAAACTTTTGAAATCAATAGTCATATATATTTGTTCCCAATGTGCCATGATCCCATAACTTGGAAATATCACAGATTTAAGAGTAAGGTGGCACCCTAGAAAAGGTTAGTGGAGTCGCCAGATAATTTACCTAAAACTATCGAAGGATAAGGGAAAGCACCCTAATTGGAGTCGCCAGGTAAGCTTATAAGATAAGGCTTATGAGGAAAGGATTATTGAAAGTGTCATCTTGAGGATAATTGAATCAATGTTCCCCAGCAACAACACCAAAATGTTATCGCACAGTTTGTAGCAAGGATAAAAGGCTAGAGTTTAAAGAGTCAAACTGGCATAACTGGAACCAATCCCTCACACTATCACCTCGATGTGAAGGTTCTTTCTATTTAGGGAGGTAAAGCCCAGGGAGACGTCCCTGGTAACTTGAGATTTTGAGAAGGGAAAAGGCTTTAGCATAGCAAAGTGATATTAATCCCTCTCACAAGTCACCACCTGATCAGAATGTTCGTCTTATAGCCCCAAAATGATAATGGGAAGTAATAGCCAAGAAGTATCCCTGCCCGAGAACAAAGCAACAATGAAAGTGCATGTGCAATCTTGCTTGCTTGGTTAGTACTTCATATAAATCAATGACTATCTGATACACATATAAGCAATTTGATAATAAATATTGACGAAGTCAATGTTTATAAAATAGCAATGATAAATATGTCACTTCTTCAATAAATGTTAAAACGATGTGGCATTCAATGTAATAAATCAACACTCTATTCAATCCACCATTCAATTGCTTATTAAGAAAACGTTAGTTGCACCAATGATATTATAACTAGAGATGACGACAACAATAGGTTAGTTAGTTTAGTTCCTAAGCTAGGGTTAGTAGTTAGGGTTTGATTCAAGGTTTTGAGAATTGTTGTGATCAAGGTCACTTCAAAATAAGAGGTCTTTAGATCAGTGCCTTAGGTTTAATGGAGTCAAAAGTGAAGGACACAGGAGCTAAAGGATCAAGGATAGTACGGTTAAGGACTAGAGGGAGAAGATTTGAGGTGTTTCTAAAGCAAGGCCTCAAAGTCAAAACCCTAGGGGAGAGAAGCTCACCTTGGTGTAGGGGAAGTAGGCCTTAGTGCTCTCTCCTCCTTCCTTAACTCAATGGAAGTTGTGGCTAGCTAAAGACATAGCATAAAACCAAGATAAGAGGGTTTGAGAAGCAAAGTGTTGCTACAACAAGGCTTCACCAGCAAACCCCAGAGGAAAAATGATTCTCAAGGTGTAGGGGAACTAGGCCTTGGGATGTCTTCTCCTTCTTAGCTCAGGAAAGGAAACGATTAGCAAAAAGAAGAGAAAAAGAAGAGTGTAGCTACAGCTAGGCTCTTTCCTCTTCAAACAATGGCTGAAAAATCTCTTAATGGGGACATGGGACAAGGACCAATGATGTGTGCTTGTCACCTAGGGTTTATTTAGCAAATTTATAACACCATATGAAAGAAATAAAAATACAACCATTCAATCAAGAAGTTTTGCAGAAATTCACTTACATATCACCAAGAAAAGCATAGCAAACCCTAGTTGTAATACCTTCCACCAAGAGAAATGCCAAAATATGCCAAGAAAGTCTTCCTTCAATAAGTGCGCCTCACAATTTCAGCCAATAACCCAAGAGAGGGTGCAAATTTCAGACCTCACTAATGAGTGAGTGTGAGATGATGAAAAAATGAAGGTAAAGATCCTTCATTTATACAGTACCATGACCTAAATTTATATTTTAGGTCATGAAAAGGCTGAGAAGGCCAAAATACTAAAAATAATATTGTTTTTACATTAAAATGTCAAATTAAAACCCTAATAAAGATGAAATGAGACATAAAGCCCCTCTAAGGGAGATGTTAGCCCCTTCTAGGGAAAATGGAGCATCCTGGAGAAAAACGTTAGCCCTTTTTAGGCTTCTCCAACCTACCACATGTGCCAATATTGGCTAGTCTGCCTCCCAAGACGTCCATAATGCTTGATGATGTCATGGTCATCATGGGTGACATCCTAGGCCTTCCATGGCCAACGTCCCACTGGAAAAGGGATAATCCCCCTAGGTCAAGCTCTACAAGGGTGCCACTGGTAGAACATCCTCCTCTTCTCCGGTGCAAAGCTCCTGATCCATCTCTATCCTGTCTTTGTCCCTTGATGGGTCTTAACATCCATCTGATGGGATCTTCAGCCCCATGGAGGTCCGAACTGATCATCTCCCCATGTGTACCAGTTCAAAATGGTACCTATTCATTGGGCATGATCCTGCACATCAATGGTTATGCCCTCCATGGGCTCATCAGTCACATGGATCATAGCAATGTCAATCACATCTCATCATCAATATTATTAAAAATGTGCATAAAATCCCTGATACAACAGTTAAAATCTCAAAGACATTACACAAGCCTACAATACAAGTTTGGAGAAAAAGACAAGGCGTCTTATTGGGCTAGTGTCCAATGGAAAAGGAAATTTCCCGAAAGAGACCTCATCCAAGCCATGTAAGTGGGTGACGTGGTCAAGGGATGTCTAAGAAGGTGGGTGCAATGAGGGCCAAGGATGCAAAAATGTTACATGTGGGTGCCTTTGTAGAAGGCGAGCTGTACCTGTCCTGGATGCATTTTTTCCAAGCCCATTCTTACCTTTTATTCTTTATTTTTTTATTCTTTATGGATTTTTTGTTCAAGAGCTAATCAAGGGACAGTTCCCTGGCATGGTGACCAATGGTGACAACTGTTAAATTTACATGCAGCAGCGAGAGCCATTCTCCTGGAGGATGGCTAAGACCCTAGACGAGATCTAGGGCACCCAGTGCACTCCTGGGATATGTGGTCTGGGACCAATATTGTTAAAGACCCTAGGTTAGTAACCAGGGCCCCTGGTTTGTAACCAGGGTACCCATGCCTGGGGCATGGAAGTCTTGGTTTGTAACCAAGCAATTAAAGACCCTAGGTTTGTAACCAGGGCCCCTAGTTTGTAACCAGGGTACCCATGCCTGAGGCATGGAAGTCTTGGTTTGTAACCAAGAAGTTGAAGACCCTAGGTTTGTAATCAGGGCCCCTGGTTTGTAACCAGGGTACCCATGCCTGAGGCATGGAAGTCTTGGTTTGTAACCAAGCAGTTGAAGACCCTAGGTTTGTAACCAGGGCCCCTGGTTTGTAACCAGGGTAACCATGCCTGGGGCATGGGAGTCTT
>ML780635.1:609818-635171 GCA_009831015.1 Picea engelmannii | reverse complement strand
CAGGACCTAACCTCATTGTGGTTGTGCATCATCTTCATTGGTAAGACTATTGCCAGGTATGTTTCTAATTGGTTTTTGTTGAAAGTTCAGATCTGAGTTATTGAGAATTTGAGTAATCTTCCTTGTCTGCTATTTGAACCACAATCATATAGAAAAGAGGTCTTGTATCTGTGTTGATTTACTGTTACATTTGAAAGGTTATTCAAATACTGTTTGCTTCAGAAATATATTTAGAGAGTATTGACATCTCTGTTTGCTTTAACCATTAGAGGACTGCTGATATATATTTGAGTTTCCAGTGTTGAAGGAGTTTTTATCTTTCTAGTTTGATTTCTTATACTGCCACTGTTTTCTGTTATCCTATATGATGTCTATGCTTCAGATCTAAAGTAACTTTGCTTAGAAAATTTAAAAGTGACTGTTGTTTTCTATCTTATCCTAAAATCTAACAACAACGTTACCCACAAGTACTTTCACAGAAATGAGAAGGTTGGCTCGTGATGAGACCCCCTTTCCCTTGGCCATGCAACCAAGAGTCACTGCCTTAGCATGGTAACCAGCTAGTGGCAATGTCATATTGCTAGGTACCCATGGATCTAATAGGCTGGGTGATGAGACCCCCTATCCTTTGGTTAGGTCTTATTTTATTACTTTTTCGGGTCCCTCTTGTTTCTTGCTGAGAAACCTTTTATTGCTTTCTCAGGGATCCTTGGTAGAAGCATCTCGAGGTTTTATTCTTAGGATTTTATCTTTTACCAGCTTGCTTTTACCTTCTGGGCCTTTAACCCCTTCTTCCCACGAGATAAGGTGCAATCCTGAAAATAGGTCAACCCAATGCCTGAACAAGTGGAATGGGATAGGTGAGCAGGAAGCAAGATGAAAAAGTGGTGTTGTGAAGGGAGCGAACAATGGCCTTTCAGAAATCGCACCTAGTGGCAAACTGAAACCTAAGGTCATGGGCTTATTAGGGCATCATGTCAATCCCCCCAGACATGGTCAAGTGGGAAAGTTTAAGATCCAAGAATTTGTTAGAAACAAAAGGAATCAAATGCACATATTCAAGGGTTTTGATGAACAAAGTGACACATACCATGATACCCAGACTAATTACCTCATGGAGCAAGAACCATCTCTGACACAAGACCAACCCGATGGTGATGGATGTTGTTGTTGCTGACAAGATAAAGGTTCTAGAAGAAAGAAAAGGTGGGCCCTCCAGGGCCATGCTAAATTCAATCCTTCTCTTGGTACTCCATGTCTGGGACCTGTGGGCCTCGAGACATGATCTCCTAGTTATCCCTAAAAGTGAGGGATAACAGGGCCAACGTTGAAATTTCTTCAAACTGTGTCTGTATGCGTCAAAATTTGACATGGTTAGACTAGACACATGCCTTGACGGCATGGGAGGGATTCAAGACTCAAGGATTTATGATGTCCCCACATAATATTTGAGATCATCCATGTTTTCATCAATGTTCATAATGGATGTCTCATTGCCATCATTATTTGTTTCCATCTGTAGAGTCTTTGTTGGAACTCTCTTGAAATGTTATGGAACTTCCAATTCACCCACCACAAATGTCATGCATCGACCCCACACAGTGAGAGGTGAATTGGGCCAACGTAGAAATTTCTTGAAATTTTTCTTGCATGCGTCAAAATTTGATGAAGTTAGACAAGACACATGGCTTGACGTTATGGGAGGGTTTAAGGACTCAAGGATGTATGATGTTCCCACATAATATTTCATATCATATGTTTTTACATCAAATTTAATAATGGATGTCTCATTGTCATCATTCATCATTTACATCTGTAGAATCCTTGTTGGAACTCTCTTGAAATGTCAAGGAACTTCCAATACACCCATCACAAATGTCATGCACCGACCCCACATAGTGAGCAGTGAATGGGGCCAATTGAAATCTCTTCAATATGTGCCTGTATGCATTGAAATTTGACATGGTTAGACTAGACACATGCCTTGATGGTATGGGAGGGTTTAAAGACTCAAGTATGTCTAATTTCCCCATATATGATTGTTTACACTAGGCACATGCCTTGACGGTATGGGAGGTTTTTAAGACTTAAGGACATCATTCTCTTAATCATTTCCATCATCATGGTTTTCATTTCCATCATCATCATCATCATATTCATCATGAACCAATTTTGCCATCCATGCCAACAAAGATCAAACCTGACATACCCATCTTTACAACAAAACCTAATGAAGATGTCAATTTCCATGTATTTGTCTTTTTCTTGTGGCATTCTTCGAGATGATTAAACAATGATTTTATGAAGTTGAGATAACCCAAAATAATTTTATAGGGTACAACATGCAAGTGGTTTAATTGTTAATGGGTTAGGGATTATATCAGGTGAAGTTCTTAATTCCATCCATCAACCCTACATGGTTACTAGTGAATGAGGCCAATGTTGAAATTTCTCCAAATTGTGCATGTATGTGTCCAAATTTGACATGGTTAGACTAGGCACATATCGCTTGATGGTATGGGAGGGTTTCAAGACTCAAGTATGTATGATGTTCCCACGTAATCTTCAAAATCGTCCATGTTTCAAGGGGTTAGGGGTTAGATGGTACAAAGGATTAGGTCTTAGGTTTAGGCTTAGTGAAATATTTCAATTTGTTTTAAAATATGAATTAATGAATACAATTTGGATACATTAATTAGCCTAATCGTCTGGATTTACATTATTTAATTATATTTTGTAACAACTGCCAATAAATGACCACTAACCATGCTAACTCTTATATAAGTAATCCTATTTTTTTTGCTAACAATTCATAGAAAATATTGAACACTTTAAGGATATTGCAAAAGGTAATTTGTATCGTCAGAAATTATACTGAAGCATTTCATGAAATTTTGGGCCATAAGAATCAACATTTTAAAAATTGGATTACAAATAATTATGAAAATTTAGAAGTCTTGGTCATTAACATTATTTTCTGCAACAATGTCAACCACTTTATCATTTTCAATGTTCATATGTTCTTTCAAGTATTTAATATTATCATCATCCTCTTCTTGATCTGCATCATCTTCATCATCATTGAAATTTGACTGTAGACCATCTATATTGTTACCAGATGTATTTGGATCATCATTTTCTATACCATCCATATTGTTGTCTTCCATAACATCATCTAACTCTGGATTGTTGTCTTCTTGTGTCTGAACATAACCATCTTCAACATCATCATGGATGTTAATTTCTTGGATGTTCTCTAATCCCTCTCTCTCATTTTGTTGGACATCATTGTTTTGCTCAATATCCACTAATGCATCATCAAAACATGCCTTAATCTTGGATCATAATGTATGAAAAATATCCATTTTGGGTTCAAAATATCTTCATAGAAAAATACCTGCACATGAATGACATACATATATTAGACATATCTTATAACACTTTTATTTATTAATAAACACATATATATTATTGCAATAAACTATGAATCAATAGATTGATTATCACTATTTTTTCTTACTTGAGTTAAAGAAATACCTACTTACAATCAATTGGTAGAACATAAGGCTCGTTATCCTCCGGTAGGAACCTTGAGAAAATTTATTGTCCTAGATATTTATGTGTATGTGTTTGTGCTTATGAATATTTTCATGAATAAATAAATCTTTAGATAATATTGATAATCAATCATATGTTGTCCTAGAT
Source organism: Picea engelmannii (assembly GCA_009831015.1). NCBI lineage: Eukaryota > Viridiplantae > Streptophyta > Pinopsida > Pinales > Pinaceae > Picea > Picea engelmannii. The sequence continues at coordinate 631,466 of ML780635.1, read as the reverse complement.
TGTTATGTAGCATTGTTTCAGGCCAGCTTTGGGAGGAGGCCAGTGTTGGAATGGACAACAAACGAAAGGGATCAACATCAACCACAAGGACTTAAGGTACACGTTTCTATCTTATTTATCTTCCCTTATTTATCGTAAGATTGTGTTTGGTTTGGGGTAGAATATATTACCTATGAAAAAGGTACGCCTCGAGAGACATGTCTCATCGTGAGAGTTATCCTAAGTCATGTTTTATATTTTTTCGAGCTCAGGGGACTAAATTACGAAAAAGGCAGTGAGTCCATAGGTAATCTCTTTTCAGACTCCTTAAAATTGAAAAGATAGCCGAGTGATCTTGTCTCTGTCACACTCGTTAAAATGGTTTTGAAGAGATGTCCTTTCCGTATATGATCCGGATTTTATGAGAATAACTAAATGAATACATATTATTATCAAAATATGCTTAACACAGAACAACATATATACAGTAAAACGAGTTTATATTCAATAAGGAAATAAACTGGTTTCTTCCCTTATTTTCCAGCCAAAAGATTACCTATGAAAAAGGTATGCCTTGAGAGACATGTCTCACCGGGAGAGTTCTCCTAATTTATGTTTTATATTTTTTCAGGCTCAGGGGACTAAATCATGAAAAAGGCAGTGAATCCATAGTTAAACTCTTTATTATTGAATAACAAAATAAACTCGTTTCTTCCCTTATTTTCTGACCAATAGATTACCTATGAAAAAGGTACGCCTTGGAAGACATGTCTCGCCGAGAGAGTTCTCCTAAGTTATGTTTTATATTTTTTTGGGCTCAGGGGACTAAATTACGAAAAAGGCAGTGAATCCATAGTTAAGCTCTTTTCAGACTCCTTAAAATTGAAAATATAGTTGAGTGATCTTGTCTCTTTCAAACTTGTTAAAATGGTTTTGAAGAGACGTCCTTTCGATATAAGTTTAACCCTTTTCTGGACTGAATGGACTAAGTACGAAAAAATGAACACTTTGGCCCCAGTGACTGAAAGAGTTCTCCTTGGTATGATTTTATTTCTTTTCAAACCCTGGAAACTAACCTTATGAAAAAGATCACTCTAGAGTCTTCTTTTAGTTCTTTTCAGACTCTCTAAAAGTGAAAAACCATGGAGCTTACCTTCTATGGGCTCGTAAAAATTTACATGGAAGGAGTCTCATTGTGCCATGTTGTAATCACATTGTGTGTCCCATCTTTGCATATTTGGCCTAATGTCGGATTCATGTTGCTATTACTGAACCTTTAGAGCATTCCTTAGGTGCAATCCTTGTAGCATTTTTTCCCTTGCGATCTGACACCTTGACCCACGGAGGAATTTCCCCTTCCCCGAGTGTCCATATCCTGCACATGTCTCCTTGCATTGAGCATCAATATGTTCCATTTTCTTGGAACCAATTTTCTTTCCCGCGACACTCATTCCTCCTTTGTAACATAGAATTATTTTATTCTTTTTCAAGCTCGTTAAATACGTGACAAATACAAAAAAAAAATCAAATATTCCAAAAAGAGGGGATGGGGAAACATTATTTATTGTTGGCAACGATCTAGTCACCCTTGGACAAAGTAGATCCTTCGGTTTGTTCTGGAAGAATTGAGATCTAGTATGGCCTTAGGAAGGTGTTCTCATTACATAGAGATGTGTCCTCCTTCGTTTGGTTACTCTTCCAACAATATAGAGAGTTTGTGGTGCCTCATGTGCCACAGACTTATGTCAATAACATGATGCCTGAGTCTTTTCATCTATCATGCTCTTTTCCAAGGGGAATTATTGCAACCTGAGTCGTTCATTTCGTGATAAGTATCTTGACCTTCATGAGTCGGCCATCCCGAGAGTCTTGTCAAGTTCACATCCAGAATCAATGAAGTTCGGTGCCTGATGATCAAGGTCATCTAGTCTTTCCACAATGGCATGTTGAAGACCTTAGAGTAGTGAGTATTCTCCTATCGTACTCCTACCTGAGTTTTGAAGATCTTGAAGTTGTTGCTCAAGTTATGAAGTAATCATCTCCAGCCAAAGGCACTAATGCATCCTGAAGATTCCTATGACATTGTATATCTTATGATGATTTTGAGATGTAGATCCATTTTGTATTGTTCGTGGCTACAGTTTATATTGGCATACACATTGGTCATGTAGCCATGATTACTATATATATGGCATGGATATGTGGTGTACTTGATTGACAACCATGCTTAATTTATCCCAAGCATGGGAATGCTCACCTCGATGATGATTATTATCTTATTGCAAATGATGTGCTCATGGATACTCGCTTGGGTTTACTCGACTCCAGTGCTTTCCCACTTTATTAAAAATGTTGTAATGTATTTCGACCATCAGTTTCTGTTCTGAGCTCACACATTAGGGGGCATCTATTATAACTCAAAATGTCACTTCTATGCATCCTTGGTGTTGGCCTATTCATTCATACATATGCTAACCCATTGTGATGGATATCTTCTCAAAAAACAACTTTTTGTAGGGAATACGCTCCCTATTGCATATGTGGAGCGCATACATACACTAGGTGCATACTTGAAATCTCATGTACATATGCTTGTTTCACTATTGAAAGCACACATGTACTCTAAAAAGTGAGAAAAAATATAAAATCCATGCTTTTCGATGGAGTTTACGGGCTATCTTAGGTTTTGCAACCATCTTATCTCCTGTAGCCCTTCTGGAAACAAATTAACCATATTTTGCTCAAATAAAAAGGGCCCTAAGGGGTCATTTGGATATATCAAACCAGAGGCAAGAGAAATCTACCAAATTTTCTCCCTTGTTTCCCAAGCTTTCTACATTTTGCTTTGAGTTTTATCCTCAACATTCCCTTCCATCCATCTTCCTTATACCATCCATCATTTCCCCTTTATATTGGCATGTTGGTGGTGGAGGTAGTATTGAGAATAGTGTACTTAGAGTCAAAGTAGAGGAACCCAGACAAGGTTCATGGAGTAGCACCAGCAAAGTCCAGGTTGTAACCTTCAATTTTGTTATTAATAAAAGATAAAATTTATTGTCCCGGGTCTTTATGTCTATGTGTTTGTGCTTATGAATGTTTTCATGAATAACTAATTCTTTAGATAATCTTGATAATTAAGCATATGTTGTCCTAGATTGTTATGTAGTATTGTTTCAGGCTAGCTTTGGGAGGAGGCCAGTCTTGGAATGGACAAGAATCAGAAAGGATCGACATCAACCATAAGGAATTAAAGTACACATTTCTATCTTATTTCTCTTCCCTTAATTATCGTAAGATTGTGTTTGGTTTGGGGTAGAATATAACCTTTTTTGTCTTTTAGGTTGTCGAGGCTCTTCCTAGTCACTAGACCTAGATTAGGGGGATTTTCCCCATAGCATAAATCCATCCCTGAAGTGAAGATAGAAATTGAAGTAGGGATGAAGCTTTAGGGGAAACAATTATGTGTTGTGACCATGTGGACTGAAGGTATCTTGGGATGAACACTTCTACTTATCTCTCTATTAGATATGTTTAGAGCATCCACTAAGAAGGTGTGTGGAGGTGGCTTGCCAATATTAATATCAACTAAACAAAATAAGAAAAAATTCTTTGGAATAATAGTAGGAGTCCATCCCACATTCTACTTGCTACATAAAGGACATTCAAGTGTTATATGTGGATACCTAAGGAAACTAAATTAGCATTCGGTATTTTTTCCCAAGTATGTATCTAATTAACACCCCTAGATTTTAATTAACACCCCTAGATTATCATTGAAGAAATAAATGGAGCAATACCAAACTCTATAAGAATCACGACTTTAGGAATTCATCTCTTGACATGAATGAGCATGAGAAAGATTGAGACAAATACTCTATCTATCTCATTGCGATCTGAAGGTGTATGGTCCCCTAATCTTGGACCTACATAATAAGAAAGGATGTGTGATCAAGAGTAAAAGATACAAATATTGTCATGAAAGTGATGTTAGAGACTCTACTTGTCAAAAATATTAAAAATTATATGACAATTAATAAATCTTGAGTATATTAATAATGTCAAATTAAAATATCCTCTAACAAATCTTGATCAATTCATGAATTTCAAATTTTTTTATGGATTCCACTAAATTTGGTAACTATAGTTTTAGTTGATCGATGTTAAAAATACGAGTAGAAATAGAAAAACCCTATTAAAAATACGAGTAGAAATAGAAAAACCCTATTTAGGGTTTGATGTATATTAAGAGCTTAGTTTTTCTGGTGTCAAGAAATTGGTATAGTATTCAGTTTTTTGGTGTTGGATTTAGGAGTTGTGTTGTCTTACTTTCTATTCCGTCTTAAAGATGTATGCCGTTTTGATCTGGTCCATCCTGGGGCTTTGTTCATTTCTTGCTCTATGCCAGTTTTTGGATTTGCTTCTTGAAATTGCATTTGTGGTTTTGTGATGGGATTTTTTGGATCCTCTCTTTGTACTGTAGGATTTGCTCTGCTTTTCCTAGCTCTAATGTTTTCTGATATTGAACTCTTTTGACTTGTTTTGACTTTACAGTCTGAAAATACAATACAAAGGCTTCCTTGTATATACAAAATGTAATTTTGATTTCTTTTTAAATAAAAATTAAGCATTTTTTTGGAAAAAAATAAAATAAATCAAGACAGTAATCACTCCATTGATAGAGAGCAGAGTACCATCATGGTAAGTTAAAACAACTAATGGCTCTTCCACCAAATTAGCAAGTTTCCTCGACTGTCCACCAGCAGCACACGATGCACGTAATATCGCCATACAAAACGCCATCTGCAGCATCACAGTCAGTCGAGGCCACAAACCACAACAAGCCATTTGAAGGCAAGATGTTCCTCGGCAGTTTCCTCATGGATGCATCATGGGCTTGTGCTTGTTGACGAGCGTTTAATGGAGACAACTATCCGGCCGCTGATGATGGAGAAAAGTCAGTGAAGATTCATTATAAACGTGGCATCTTTTTTCAATGGTGGCGGGTTCCCTACAGCTGGAGGCGCGGGACTGATTTGTCTAACATATTGTATTATAACTGGCCACATGAAGCAATAGACTTCTATTAAACTTTACTCAGATCAAAACCATGCGTTGCCACCCCAATCCAAAAGGAGTAATCAAAGAAGCTAATATAGATAAACACCAATATAACTTACCACCTTGCCCGATTCAGGAAGCCTAGTCCTATGTTTTTTTTCCTTTCCAAGTATGACTATCCGTAGACAAAGGCACCTTTATCAACTTAGTAATTTGAAACTTCATCCAAAATACGAGAATTGTAATTAATGGAAACATATTACAGGGACCAAGGGATTGGAGACATTCCCCACAATGCCGTGAGAAGCCCAGATTTGATAGTGAAGTTGCCAAACACGTGGGCTGAATTTCTAGTGAGCCAAGGCTATTTGCAAGGAGTCAAAAGAATTTTCCCAATAGGGACCGAAGAAGATACAATCTAGAATTTCATTACTTAAAAGAGAAATAGAATCTAGAATTTCATTAGTGAAAAGAGAAATAGAATAATGAAGCAATCACAGAAATGAACTATGCCATACCGAGTCCACACATGAGATGGCAAAGGGGTCCATGACCCAACAACTAGGGATCAATAACACCATCTGTCTATGGAAAATGGATGAAATAGAAGTAAACTTGATTGCCAATATAATCCATTGTCCACCATGGAGCCATGAAAATGAAGCATAGTATTCATTAGTCGATTTGGAGAATGAATGTTGCATGTGTCAGGGGAGGGTGTCTTATATTTCTTGTACTTCTTACATGTGGTCTTATCTTTCTTGTACTTGTTACATGTGCCCAATGGTCCAAATCACTTTTTACATGTGGTCTTATCGTTCTTGTACTTGTTACATGTGTCCAATGGTCCGAATCAGCTGCATCTGTTGGTAAAGTTTTTTGAGACCATATGCTTGATAATTAGACTGGAGTCCATATGCTTGACTATATGCTTGATAATTAAACTGGAGTCCATATGCTTGATAATTAGACTTCCACACCATATGCTTGATAATTAGAATAGAGTCTATGATTGATAATTAGACTTCTATACCATATGCTTGATAATTAGATTGGAGTCCATATGCTTGATAATCTGAGACCATATGCTAGTCCATATGCTCGATAATTAGAATTAGACTTCTATACCATATGCTTGATAATTAGATTGGAGTCCATTTGCTTGATAATTATACCCAGTCAGACAATTTGGCGATCTTAATCCTTTGGAAGACCATATGCTTCTACTTTATTATTTTTCATTTTCAAGTGAGAACAATTGTTTCCATAACTATAGAAAACCCCTACCACACCTTCCACCCTAAAAATTTTCAAAATGCAAAATTTAAATATTAATTAATTAATAAGTGTTTTTTATAATTAAAAATGTTAATATGTTTTAAGTTTTTTACATCAAATTGATATTTTAAAATAAAATTTAAAAAAAACTAATATAAAGTTTTTAATTAAAAACTTAATTAAAATTTATTTTAATTAAAAATTAATAAAATAAAAATAAAAATAATCATATATAAATTCATTTATTAAATTAAAATTTTAAAAATTAATAAAAAAAATTACTTAAAACAATTACCTATATATATATATGGAAATGATTATTTCACAACTAGTAGCTAGGTGTATTTACAACCCATTATGATATAGATATTGTCACATATATTAATTTTGTTTCAATTGTAATTTAAAAAAAAAATAAAAAATTATTTATTTTATTTTCCAATAAGATTGACATAAAGATTCTTAATTTTTGTTAAATAATTAGGGAGATGATAATATTATAAATATTATTATGTTAAATTTAAACAAAAATTGTGGTGAAACTAAGAATTAGAGGATAAAAGAAAATTAAAATACTATAAGAAGGTGATTAACCCTACACCGGATCCATCCATAGTAAAATAAAGAGTTGGACAATTACTAAAAGCTTGTGAGTCAAAAAAAATTATCATCTTTATGAAACTAAGAGGATTGAAGATGAAAAATATTTTTTTTAGAATGTGGGGTATTATTATTATTATTGTTTTTTGAAGCTGACATATATAATGATTTAAGCATTTGATCACTTGACAACATCTCTAAGATGCACCTCACTATAATCTTTCTACAATAACAAATAACGACAAATAAAAGTCTCTCTCTCTATATATAAGAGTGAGATTTGATATGTACACCTAATATAAAAACTATTCTATGGAGAGATAAAACTGAGAGATCTAAATTTACACATAAATATAAATATAAATATTATTAGATATGATTTTACATAAAGTAGTGCTATTCTTCTCTTCATTTTCTCCTAAATCCATCTTAAATCCATCTTTAATGATAAAAAAAAATTACACTTCAAGATATTTGATTGCTATGATAGATTTTATGTTAAGATAGATTTACACTAGCTATAACACACATTTGTTAATTACATATCAAATATTATATAAAATTTATACTCTATAAAATATGAAAATAAAATGATTTGGTCAATTATTTGATTATCATAAGCAATTCCCTTTTTAGTAAATTTATTTATCTTGATTATTGAAAATAAATTTAGTAAGTGGATTGAGACCAATAATAAAAGGGTTAAATGAGAGATTGATTTCAAAGTCAAACATATTACATTTGATCACCTTACTACCCATAAAATATTGTCATGTCTGAAAAATATTCTAAAGCAACTTAGTGATATGGTTAAATGAAATGTTATAGTGAGTGGTTAATGTATATTAGTTGTAATATTGGTATATTCAACTAAGATGTCCCCATTTTCCCATCCATTTTGATATATTTGAGCAGTGTTTAAAAGATATAGGTTCATTGGTTTTAATATAGTACTTGGAGATCGAATTTGCAATGTTTCTCATGGGACTTAGAATAAATTTGAGCAAACTCACTCACACACACACACACACACACACACACACACACACACACACATATATATGGAAAGGTGTGTCATACACCTTATTGCAAAGCAATAACAAGGAGTAAAAGTTGACTAGTGGAAGGGAAATACATGCATAGCATTAGTCGGAAATGAATGTTGTGTAGTAGCAGTTGGTCAATTACTTGTTGGTGGTTTCATGCATGTAGAATTGAAAAACCATTAATGTTTTATGGTTTTGTTATACCTATTTATTTAGTGCTAGGGTTGGAAGAAAACAAAGTGTAAGTTTTATGTTATTGTTATGTTGTTGAAATTTCTCTAGAATTAATTATGCCACTCTAAACACTCTTGTTGAGAGCATAGAGGCTCTATATTGTAACCATTTAGTTCCCAAATAATACAATGAGTGTGCTTTAGAGTATGGATTTTTTTTTCTCTTGTAACTGTTTTTCCCACGATATCACACTATTTATGGTTTCTTGTTAATTTCATTTTTTTTAACTGTTGCATTTTAAGTTGCTACACATTTTTTTCTCATGGATTAGTGTAGGAAGTGTAATCTACACCTCTAGTTCCTTTCATTTGGTATCAAAACCCAATCACCTAAAATCCAAGGTGTTAGGGACAATGTTTTTTTTATCTATTCTTGGTTTGGGTGGGAGCTTGTGCATAAGGAAATCTTGTTACAAGGAAATGGCCAACACATCTAGATTAGAAATGGATAAGTTTAATGACACTAACGTTGACATGTGGAAGCTCAATATGGAGAATATTCACATAGATTGAGATCTATGGGTTGCAATATACAGAACCAAACCCATGAGTATGAAATATGAAGAGTGGGTGGTGTTGAAGAGGAAGTAAAGAATCCTTATGAGGCCTTGTTTGGCTAATTTAGTATTATTGAAAATTTCTAAATGAAAAATTTCAACAACTCTCTGGAAGAAGTTAGGGGACTTTTATTAAGATAAATCCTTGGTTAATAAATTTTTATGTGGAAACATTTGTTTGCCTTGATAATGGGTGATGATGATTCTGCAGCTGATCACCTTAATGAATTTAATACTATTATGACCTAGTTTATCTTAGTTGAAGTGAAGATGGATGAGAAGGATCGTTGTATGAACCTTTTATGTTCGTTTCTAGATTCATGGGACAACTTGGTAGTGACCATTGGAAGAATTGTAAAGACATTGGTGCCTAAGGAGGTCGTGGCCACTTTACTCTCATAGGAGATGAAAGAGAAAGATTATGAATCCACCAATTATGCCTTAGATATTCATGGAAGATAGAAGGAGAAAGATAAGAAGAGAGAAAAGGGAAGATCTGAATCCTATGGAAGACATAAATCTCCTGGAAATTCTAAAGAAAAAAGTTGGAACTGCAACAAGGTTAGACATTTCAGAAGGGGCTACAAGTAAGAGAAGAAGAAGAATAAGAAGAAAAAGAATGATTATAATTGAGCTTGAAAAATATTCTCAAGAGGATGGTGGAGATTCCTTTGTTGCAACTTTGTCAACCCATGTAGGCCAAAGTGCATGGTTGATAGAGTCTAGAGATTTCTTCCATATGACTTCCCATCAACACTAGTTTTCAATGTATGAAAAATATGATGGTGGGATGGTATACCTAAGAGATGACTCTCCTATCAACATAGTTGCTTGTGGTAGAGTCTTGATCACATTCCTTTATGGAAAAGTAAAGGGGATTGGTGGATTTTTGCACATTCCATGTCTAGCACGAAAACTAGTATAAGTAAGAACACTTACGTGTGCAGGTTATTTTATTTGAAAAGGGATGTAAGATGGTTGAAGGAGATGTGGTACTTGATAAGCATGTTCATGTGGGCACTTTGTTTCATCTTGAAGCATGTATTATTGAGAGTAATAGTTCTTCGATTTATGTAGTGGAGAGATCTATAAGATTTACAAATTCAATATCAAAACCTCCTAAACAAAATCTTGCTTAAGAGAAAAAGTTACCTAAAAAGTGTTGTAACTAAACTTAAGTTAATTAAAATATTAATAACATATATTATAAAACCCAATTAAAAAAAATAGAATAAAATCCTATCTAGTTTAAAATAGAGTAATTAAGCTTAAAAGTATTATTAAATGTTAATAAGTCGGACATGATTTATTAAAAAATATCAAATTTAACATAAACACCACCTAGATATAACCGTCTTAAATAAGATTAATCAACAGTCCAAGATTTGTTTCAGAGGTATAAGTTTTCAAGCTATAACATAACATCAAACTCTGAAACTACCAAACCATCCCTTAGACATATGGTGTAGTTATATCGAAATGAAGGCTTTTAAAAGTTTTGAAAACCATTTTTTGAAGCTCCGAAACCACCCCACTATAAAATATCACAACCATATCACTTGGTAACTAGAAATATCAAAACTTTCTGGTCACACCATCGTCGAAAGACAATGAAAAATTGACACATATGTTTGTATTTAATAAGTGTTAAATTAATTAGTAAATAAGCTATCACCTTTTCTTGTTTTCTATTTTTCGTTATAATGAAAATAAATACATTTGAGTTAAACCTGCTATAAATATTCTATGGAAAAGGAGGCAAACCTTTCTCCTTAGTGAAATCTGCGAACACTGCATTGGTATGCTAAAACCAACTCGGGATCTGAATTGTTTGTTTGTTTGTTTGTTTGTTTTTTTAATTTCCACAGAGGGTTATTTTTGAAAGATTTTAAAACATTTTAGATTCAAGTTTTCAAATGGGTTCTAGGAGTAAAACTACTGGTTCACAACAACCTGAAATAGAAAACCCAGTTTTTAAGCATTTCGATGTTTTTGAGACCAAAATAATTGAAAAATCTGTTTAAGGACTCAAAAACATAGCCTTTTCAAAATTCAATAATAACAATGAAGATTTACCTATATGGGAATGTGGTTTAGACAAATCTATTGTTTGTATCACTTTTCACTTTCCTAAAATAGTCCACATGTGCGCCCAATAATATGATCCGATACATAGGGTTATTAGAGAGAAAAGACAAANTTGGTTTTAGAAGCTTCAGAGATATTACTATTGCCTGATAATTGAGTTTCTTGTTAAATACACAAAATTGAGGAGAGTTAAATATTCCATTGAAATCATCCTTGTTCAAAGAATCAAGTAGTGAAGTTATAACCATGAATGGTAGTGATACTTTGGTTGATGGGACTATATTAGGTTTTATCCTAAAAATATTTAAATCTACAAAATTCAATTATTTTAGTTATCTTTGAGATAACATTCATGAACAATTAACATTTTTTTGAAGAATGGAAAACTTTTACGTATCAATCATATTTAGTCTACCTTTTGATGTATCAATAGTCAATTCATTTCAAGCACCTAAATTGTAGGAAAGTAGTCCAATATGGAAAATTTCTTCTAGTCACTAAATGGACTAATGTTGTGAAAAATCATGGCCAGAAATGTAACATCCCTAACATAATCCCAAGTTTAATCCCAATTTTAATTAATGCATAATGTAGATATGAATGTGGATATGTCCAAGTGATGTAGTATACAAAATGTATTTTATAATTTTAATAAATATAATGTGATACCAACTGCTAGGAATATCGACTGGGAGATATGTTTTCCACAAGAGAAGAGAGTGTCTAAGAGGGGTCCAAGGGGGGAATATTAATTATGGGTATTACTTCAGCCCATTTTCCTAAATTTTATTATCATTGGGGATAACTTCTAATTTTTTGTTTGAGTGTATGAGAGCCCAATCATTAAACTCATGTAAGAGGGTGGGTTGAGAGTCACATCCCATAGTTATTAGAAGCATGGGGTTGACGCATAATCATCATTGGGAGGAAGTTAGGTTGTTTTTCACATTTAGTTTTTGGCATGAATAGTAAGAAAACGAGTAGGGGAAACGAGCACCAGAGCTAGAGCAAGAAGGTAGGGTGAATTCATGAGCATATGCGGAACATTTTGGAGTTGGAAATTGAAGAACCAAGTTTTCATGCTTGAAGAGTGAACTCTTGAGTGAGTTTCTCCATGCCATCATTTTTTTTATGTTGGTTACTAGTAGTTGTCCTGGTAGTGAGTTCCCTTGAGTTCCATGCAGAGAGATTCTTAGTTTCTTGTGCCAAAGAGACCCTAATAAAAGAATGTGATGCCTAATAGATTGAGAGTAGTGAAGGAGTACATTCATTGGGTTGGGCAGTTCAAGAGGAAGAGAGATGGAAGGAGTTGAGGATAGCTATAGGAGAATACCAGTGGGTTGCAGGGGTGATTTTAAGAAACCCCACTAAATTTACATGTATAATAATGGGTGAATCCCTATGATACATAGGAAAAATTGAAGGCTATTTTATCAATAATATAATATGTATATATAATTTTTTAGCGAATCTTTTAGTCAATTACATAATATTGTAAAATCTGGCGAATATTTCACTGAATTATAAAATCTTGTAAAATCCTGGCGAATCTTTCACTGAATTCTAAAATCTTGTAAAATCATAGCGAATCTTTTACTAAAATATAAAACGTTAGTGAATTTTTTGATAAAGTATAAAACCATATATAATAATAGGAAAATATGTTCATTAAATTGTAATATACTCATTTTACATGTTTGAAAAATAAACATAGTTTGTCCCTCTTCCAAACAATGTTGCAAGCGCCAGGGATTGTGTTTATCAGGGTTCACCTATTCACTTTTAAAACAATTATGATTATATGAGGGGTTTGTGGGTTCAATGGTCAGGATTCCAATCCCCTCAAGGCATGTGCTTATAATTTCCACTAAAGGGTTCCCCAACTTCCATTAAAAGGCTTTCTATGAGACAAACATTGACCGAGTTCTGTCAAAAGGCTTGGTATATCCCACCAATGAGATCTAGAGCTTTGTATACCCCACACTAATGACACTAGAGATTTGTATATGACACCAATGACATGTAGGGATTCACTTGGTGTAAAATATTTTCAATTCATTGTTCCCCTTCTATAGGATATTTAAATAAAGATAACTTAATTAAGAGAAATTGTTCATGCTTTGTGTGGAAATTATTACTGAGTCAAACTTATGTTTTAATGTTGCAAAAAGTATAACAAATTTATTAAGCACTTGAGCCACTTATGTGGAAATAATTAATATATTGATATACTTGAACAAAAATAGACACAACAAGAGAATATCCAATATACATATAACCTTTGAACTATCTTATTTTGCTAGAAATGTTGAAGGATGTTTATAGTTGTTTATATGGACCTGTGAGTAAGAGTTGATGGGAAGTTTGTTATCCCTACCTCTATAGGAATGGATGGGCATTGTAATCATGTAATATTAAGTCTCTATATCTATGCCTTTTTTTTTTCATTTGCTTGGACAATGTGTAGAGGTGATGTGTGTGCCTTGGTGTCCTTGGGTGACATGCGTTCATTTCTTAATCTCTCCTACTAAACCCTAGTATTTCTCTAGCCATGAGAAAATTAGAGGAATGGGAGGAAAAGGAAGAGGCATTATGAGGAGAGGATGCTTAGATGGAAAAGGGAGCTCCATATTGGTTTCCCCTAAGAGCCCTGTCCATCATATTCACCAAGGTCCAAGCAATATCACAAATAAATTTTCTAGGGAGTTATCCAATTTTTGTTCTAAAAATACACCATCATCTAGTTTAACTCCAATATAAAATATTCTCACACCTAGGGTAGCTTCATAGGATTCCTATATCCAATTTGTCAAAAAGTGTAGTAGTACCTGCTTCCAAAGCTCAATCCTATGGGACAATATCCATGGTTCTATTATTCTATTTCTACAAGTTATCTCTACTGCAATTGAATGTTCAGGCCACACATAGTTGGTTTTGTTCCATGAAGAGATTGTCATTATGTATGAAACATCCTCATTTTTAATAATGTCAATTTAAATTCCATCGTCTAACAGCGGGATCACAGACCTCCCTTGTCTCATTAAAGTGAAGGTCCTTTTCATCCAATATCTGCATGGCATATGTGACATACAATGACTGCCTAGCCAACAATGCTTTATATGAGGTAGAAATGATATGTATTCTCATTCTTGTAAATTTTGCAAAACCGCTATACCTTCTCCCTACGTTGTGACATTATTCATAGTTTTGGGGGGTCTAAATTTTTTATGATTTACTAAGTGGAATCGAGACATTGGCTCTTAACAACCTTGGATAACCCATCTTCTTCCACATTATGTATGGAAGGGCATCAACCCATCTTGTCCTGTACTGGATGTACCCAAGGATGATATGAGTCATGAGACTTATTGGAGATATATTAGATTTGTTGATCCCTACATTGAGGAAGAGAAGAATGAGTTTGGCCTCTACAATCACTATTGCAGATCAGAGGAGCATGAAGATATTTAAGACAAAATGGATGGTTCAGCTCATAAATCTTATTTCACTGAGAAACTTTAGCATGCTCCCATCAAAATAACTAGATTGAGTACTAGTTATGTGAGTTATATAACAAATCATGGGAATCATTTTGGTTGTGATCATTCCAAGGATGTTCCTCATCATGATTTTTTTTTATTGATAAATCAAGCTACATGGTCTAGTGAAAATACATAACATACATTGCCACAACTTTTGGATAATCATAATACATCACAAGGATCCTTGTGAAGGAACAATTGATAATGGAATATGTTAGATTCCAGTAGTCACCAGTGATCAAATGTGCTTTTACAAGGTTTTGGTAGGATCTTACTGCAATTTTTTAGGGTTTCATTAGGTTTTCAAATAAAAATTTGGTCATTGGTTAGTGTGTCTAGGTATGTTACTACTCCCATTATATTCATAGTTAAAAATTTTATCTTGGTCATCCCATCACTCTTTGTGATGAGTCATCAGTATAATGTCTTGATCACCATCTCAGTCATCATTTTTGGTCATATCATACTTTGAGCTTCAAAGGTCCAAGTCATTAGTTTCATAATCCATTAGGTGTTTTATTAGGTTAAGTCATCAAAAGGGTCATAAAAGAGTCATGAAATCACCTAGGTCATCATCAAGGGCATAATAATCAGGAAAAGTCACTCAAAAGTGTTCTACAAGACCATGCTACGCTTTTGACTCTATTTTTTGTCATCATATTCAAAAGAGGTTTTTGACCAAATGAAGATAAATTTTCAAAAACCAGAGGTTTTTTCTAAGGACATACCAAAGTACAATGACCTACTTTATATTTTACATAGGTATTACAGCATGAGAGATACATTCACATCTTCATAGACTGTTTTTCTGATTGTGCAAATTCTTGTTTCAGACATCTTTTTGCAAAGAATATTGTGAACAACTGGAGCAACATTTTGGGAAATTGAGAGAGGTTTATCTGAAAAACATATTCATCTACAATAAACTCTTTAATGTTTTACACAAGTATCTTAGATTGAGATATTAAAAGGGATAATTGAGCCCTATTTTTCAAAATTTCGGGAGGAAAAAGCTTAAGGACACCCTAATCAAGAAAAAAGAGAAGGGTAAGTTGGATTTGCTTGATTATTCTTCCATAATAGCATAAAATACCATATCAGGTTTTCATGGAGCAACTCTGGACCAATTTTGAATAAATTTGGAGAAGTTTTGGCATTTTTGCAATTTTGGCAATTTTAGACAATTTCTGCAAACTGCATAAACGCAACATGTTCACGCTACCTTTATCCTCACAACATCCAAGTAATGAAAGATTTTTTTTTGGATAGGTTTTAGTGAATTCAAATCATATGCATACTTGTCTTAACACATCAGCTGCTAGTTTTCTTAGGAAGATAAAAAAAACTAGCTAAAAAACAACTTTCTGCCCTCATTTCAAAGATTCGTTGCGTTTATGGCACCAATTTTGGGAGAATTGGTTTTTTAAGATCTTGAAGAATTTATTTTGTAGGGAAACTACTTCAGATGGCTAGGAGACACATTGACCTATCCACAATAGTTTTCAGAGCCAAAATTGAGAATGGGAGCATTAGCAAATTGGCTACAGAATATCACGCTAACTTTATCACAATTTCGCTACCTTTATGCCAAAAAATTAGTCTTTGGTTATCTTATGGTAAAAATGATGTTACCAATGATGTAAATGAATGCAATATGATGTAATTGATAGCATGTAAGGTATTGGAGGTCGAATACATGAGTTTTGAGTGTCTAAAAAGTCAAATGTATTGGTTTGAGTAAAAACAGGGATCAACGTTGAAAATTATGTATTGGTTTGAGTAAAACAGGGATGGACAGACAGAGATCGGGATACTATTGTCTGATACATTATGTATCATACAACAACTATTGGACAACTGAGGGGGGGGGTGAATCAATTGTTACCGTGCTTAAAAAATTATGCTTATTTTAAACTCTTTGCAGAGCACTTAATGACAATCACAATAATGCAGGGAGGTAAGTAACAGAACATTCGACATCAGTCACACATATGAAATGTACAGAGACAGATATTTTCTGAGGAAACCCATAAAGGGTAAACACCTCTTCTTCTTGGTATGATAAGTAATCTTTACATTCTATACATTATCATACATATGATCTCCAACTCATTGTGAGGCTACAACCTTTGTTTTGCAAGCTGCAACTTGCTAAGATCACCAACTCTCTGTTTACTCTAGCACCTACTAGAAGGAAGCACCAATTCCTTGGTTTCTCTAGCACCCACTAGAAGGAAGCACCAACTCCCTAAGAGTTCTAGCACCAATTGGATGGAAGCACTAACTTCCTAAGAGTTCCATCACCAACTGGATGGAAGCACCAAATTCCTAAGAGTTCCAACACCAATTGGATGGAAGCACCAACTTCTAGTTACACAAGCATCGGCCTGTATATCAGAGAACCAATGTTCTCCCTTGCACCACTCTGCCACCCTGGTTTCTCTGGATACAACCAAATGGAAGCTACAACTCCTTGTGTTCAAGCACCCACTTCAACCTTTGAGGACAATAGTCCTCCCTAGCACCTTCCGACCATCCTGAAATATAAATATTTTCTACTGAAACTTATTACAGTGATTCAATAGTTGTCATTGGATTACCAGGATTATCACTGTTCTGCTATGCTTCTCTGCTCTCCTATATAAGTGTCTCTCTGTCTGCATCTTCTTGCACTTTCTGATCTTCTGCTTTTCTCTACAAGTGCACCTCAGCCTTCTTTTACTGTCTTATCTATACATCTATGTTCTTTGCTTTTGCTGCGCTTTATGCTTTGTATGCCATGTCCCTTCTATGCACCATTCCTCTTCTGTGCATTTCAGCTGTTGCACTCTGCCCCCTTCTACACACCTAAATCACTCTCAACAACACCTAATCTCTTCTTTGTTCTGCATTTTTATTGACTCTGTGCACCTTCTGCATCCTCTATTCACAATTCTTCTGCATCCTCTCCCCATGTCGAGTGCTCTGCCTGATCATCATTGCAACTCTTCAACTTCTCTGGTGGTTATGCCCATGCGTCCATCATCACTGGGTGTTATGCCGAGATTCCTTAGCCTCTCCAACAGTCGAGACTCTTCGTCTTCTCCGTCACATTCAAGCTCATTCCCTCTGTTGCAGTTCTAGGCTCCAACAGTCTTACATCTGTCAATAGCCTCTATGATCAGTCTTCATGCCACTGGAAGATGCCTCGAGACTCTTCATATTCTCTGGATATCAACCTGAAGTCTCTCCGAGTCCTCTGGCAGAAACCATCAGTCATTCTCGCAGTTACACTATAAACCTCCAAGAAAACGCATCATCAAATGAATCATTAACCGTCAAAGAGTCATGATTTAGTTCTGCTAATTGAATCATAACTGATCAATTAGCTGTGAGGAGCAATAGTAGCCCTTCAATTAGATTTCCAAGTATCCAACACCGTTGGATTACAAACACAGGGTCTCGCATTGATTTCACCATTTCGCATTTCGGCATTTCAGCATTTTGACATTCTTGTGGTGAAGTGTTTCGACACTCCAACTCCCAGTATCCGAAACCTACACCAAAAGGTGTTTTTCACATTTTTCAATTTCGCAATTTCGCATGTCGCGAATTCCTGTTGTGAGGCATCTGGACTCTCCAAGTCGCGATCTCTGAAATGGAGTTTAGTTGTTAGTGCCTTCCTCCAACTCTTGACAATGTGACCATAGGCTGTGACCACTTGCTAATCATTTGAGCACTCCGCTCTTCAGATCAACGGTCCATGATCCGTGGTGATCAGATGACTATCCTCCACCTTGAAACTTTAACTTTCAGGACTTTGGGGAAGAGTTGATGCTAAAACTCCTGAAGCTAAATTCCTAGAATGGTGTCACTCGATGACATGTCGTGATCCGTGTGTCTACCACGTGTCACTCAGAATTGTGATTTCTAGGATCCTAAAATGCCAAATAAACTTGACACTTGTCCTTATATGATTGTGCCATGTGTCCTTTTTGACGTAGGCTACCACCTGTCCTTGCTGACATGGTCTACCACATTCACCTCCTGGGTCTGACGGCCCAGATTTATCCTTGATCCAACGACTAGGATTATTTTGTGATTTCGCATATAGCGAGTTCGAGAGGTTAAAGAACCTCGTTCCTTTGAATTTCCAGTCAATGAAATGACGATCATTTGCCACGTGTTCTATGGGCCCAATGGTCCAGATCTTATCGTGATTTTGAAACTTCACGGGCCTTCGTCGTGTCTGTTTCGAGATTTCGGGGTTCGCTACTTGAAAGGTTAAAGTGCCTTTGATCTTTGATTTCCCAGTCTGCGAAACTCCAAAATGGATTCTTTGTTGATGTGCCTATTTCGGGATTTCGACGTTTCTCATTTCACAACTTTCGGACTCCTGTGATGAAGAGTCTCGACTCTTGAGTCCTCCAACTCCCGGTATCCGAAACTCCAAAATGGAGATTAAGTCGTGGTTTGATGTGCCTATTTCAGGATTTCGGCGTTTCACATTTCTCAACATCGGGACTCCTGTGATGAAGAGTCTCGACTCTTGACTCCTCCAACTCTCGGTATCCAAAACTATGAAATGGAGATTAAGTCGTGGTTTGATGTGTCTGTTTCAGGATTTCAGTGTTTCACATTTCGTAAATTCGGGACTCCTATGATGAAGAGTCTCGACTCTTGACTACAACTCACGGCATCCAAAACTCTGAAATGGATATTAAGCCATGGTTTTGCATTTCGCAATTTTCTGTCGTGAGTTGCTTCCTTGACTCCTGGAGTTTACGCTTCTGAATGGGATCAAACAATCACTTGTTGAACTTTCCATTGCCATGTCATTATCCCTGTGCTATTGGTCGTGATCTTTGCCATCAATGCAAACACGCATACTCTGCACTATCTCTTCTGATCTTATCGAGCTTGCTCTGCTGCGTCCTCCCAAAATACTTCTGGTGCTCGCCTGGCACATTCTTCCTGTACGTGAACACCTCTTCACTACCTCTGTCACACTTTTGACTTGTACTGAGCAAATTATGTTTCAGACCATCCATAAGTAGAACGTACTGGGCATCTCCTTTGACATTACTCAAACTCACCATCCCTCTATCCTTGATTTTACCTGGTTCATCATTTTCAAGGATCACATTTCCTGTTTTGCTTTTACTTATTGACAGAAGCTTATCCTTGTCTCCAGTCATGTGCTTGGAACATCCACTGTTTATATTCCCAGAGGCCTTTTGTTTTTGAGTTGAAAGTGCTAGACCACCTTTTTCACTATCTTTCCTTTTCAATGTGATGGCCTTTCTATCTAAGAGCTTTATCCTTGGATCTGCTTTGTAATTCTTTAGATGGCAGTTTGCAGCTTTGTGGCCAAAGTTGTGATAGTTATAGAATTCAATCTCATTGTTCAATAGGTCAAAGTTATTGTTGCAGCGTTTTCTACTCATTGATTGCTTATTATTTCTTGACCTCCTCAGTTGCATGTCTCTAGACTTAATTTGGCAATTTGCAATTTGTGATGATTTGTTACTTGGTTGTAGCATTCTTTGTTATGGCAGATATTTATTCCTTGGAAATCTTAATTTCTCATGTCTAAGTCTTAAGGAACAATTTACAGTTTTGTGACCAAAGTTAGAACAGTAAAAACAATATCCATAGAAAAATCCTTGGTACCTGGAAAATGGTTGTCTTCTTTGAGCAGGTTGATTTCTTCCATGCTGATGATTTCCTTAAGCAGGGAGTGCATTATTTCTTTATTCTACAGATTCATTCCTGGCACCTTTTTCTTTGCTCCTCCTGGGAGGCTGATTGTCTTCTTTTGTTTCTACAAGTTTGTTGTTGTCATTGGTTGTAGATTTGACAAACTTGATTGGTTCTTTGTTTCTTGGCTAACCACTACTTGATCCCTCTTCATAACCCAAACCAGTTTTCAGCTTTGGATTCCTTTGCTGATTCAGAATGGTGTCTAATCCTTCTAAGGCTTTGATACTTGACAAATTATGATGATACAAGGCTTGAAACTTCTCCAACTCTTTCCTTGTTTTCACTACTTCTTCTTCTAGGGCTTCAAATCTTGCCTTCTTTTCTGATAACTGTTGTTTCAGAATGTCCTCTATTTTCTTTGCCTCTTCTAATTCTACTTTTAACAGGGCAAAGTCTTCATCAGGTTTTTTAGTGCCTTTCTTGAACTGTATCAACAATTTTTTTTGCTTTCTCTTCTTAAGTCTAAGTCTGTCAATCTCTTCCAAAGCGCTGATCAACTCTCTTTCCAAGTCAACCACAACTTCTTCATCATTATCATCATTGCCTATGATTTTATTATCATAATACTCTTTGGCCATAAGCATGAATTCATTTACCTTATCTTCATAGGAAGAGTCACTATCGGTGTCTTCTGAGTAGTCATCATTGTTTACACATAAACTTTTCTTTCTATCAAATCTTTTGGATTTGTACTTCTCTTCACCTTCAGAGTTCTGGTCCTTCTTCTTGTGTGGACACTTATTTGCAAAGTGACCTATCTTACCACAGTTAAAACATTTGAGGGGAAGCTTGCCTTGATATTTTCCTAATCCTTTCTTTAACCTTCTCACAAATTTTTCCTCAATATCATCTAAATTTGAATCAGTATCCTTGTCTACTTTAAAAGATATTTCTCTACTAATGGATTTATCTTTGTTGATTCTCATTTCATATGCAGTTAAAGTTCCTAGGAGTTGATCAATGGACAGAGTTTTAAGATCATTTAGTTCTTCTATTGTAGAGACTTTTGGATTAAATTTATCAAGCAAAGATCTTAAAATCTTCTGAACAAAAATTGATTCTTCAATCTTCTCACCAAGACCCTTCATGGCATTCACAAGTTCTTCAAATCTTAAAAAATACTTGCTAACTATTTCATCTTCATTCATCTTTAGTTGTTAAAAATTCAACCTAAATGTTTGAAATTTGGCATCTTTTACTTTCTCATTTCCTTCATAGTTGTTAATAAGTTTATCCCACATTGCTTTGGCAGTTTGAAGATGCATCACCTTTACAAACTCGGCTTCTACAAGTCCATTCAAGATAACATTCATTCCCTTAGCATTAAAGCTAAATTCTAACTTATCATCCTTGGAAGCTAGCAAAACAGGCTTTATGTATCCAGTCTCTATTACATCCCAAACGTCAACACCTAAGACCATTAGGTATGTTCTCATTCTAACCTTCCAGAAGGAAAAAATTGTTCTCTCAAACAGAGGAGGCTTAGTGGCTGAAGTCCCTTCAAGACTTGTCATGTTTAAGATTA
>ML780635.1:598678-609634 GCA_009831015.1 Picea engelmannii | reverse complement strand
CTAGAAGGAAGCACCAACACCCTGGTTTCTCTAGCACCCACTAGAAGGAAGCACCAACTCCCTAAGAGTTCCAGCACCAACTAGATGGAAGCACCAAATTCCTAAGAATTCTAGCACCAATTGGATGGAAGCACCAACTTCCTAAGAGTTCCAGCACCAACTGGATGGAAGCACCAACTTCCAGTTACATAGGCACTGACTTGTATATCAAAGAACCAATGTTCTCCCTTGCGCCACCCTACCACCCTGGTTTCTCTAGCTACAACCAAATGGAAGCTACAACTCCCTATGTTCAGGAACCTACTTGAACCTCTGAGGACAACAGTGCTCCCTAGCACCTTTCGACCACCCTGAAATATAAATATTTTCTACTGAAACTTATTACAGTGATTCAATAGCTGTCATTGGGTTACCAGGCTTATCATTGTTCTGCTATGCTTCTCTACTCTCCTGTATCAATGTCTCTTTGCCTGCATCTTCTTGCACTTTCTGATCTTTTGTTTTTCTCTACAAGTGCACCTCAACCTTATTTTACTGTCTCAACTATACATCTCTATTCTTTGCTTCTACTGCGCTTTATGCTCTGCGTGCCATGTCCCTTCTATGCACCATTCCTCTTCTGTGTATTTCAGCTGTTGCACTCTTCCTCCTTCTACACACCTAAATCACTCTCAACAACACCCAATCTCTTCTCTGTTCTTCATTTTTATTCACTCTGTGCATCTTCTGCATCCTCTATTCATAATGCTTCTGCATGCTCTCCCCATGTCGAGTGCTTTGCCTAATCATCATTGCAACTCTTCAGCTTCTCTAGCGGTTATGCCCATGCGTCCATCATCACTAGGTGTTATGCTGAGATTCTTTAGCCTCTCCAGTAGTTGAGACTCTTCGTCTTCTCTGTCACAATCGATCTCATTGACTCTGTTGCATTTCTAGGCTCCAACGGTCTTACATCTGTCAATAGCCTCTATGATCAGTCTTCATGCCACTAGAATATGCCTCGAGACTCTTCATCTTCTCTAGCAATCACCCTGAAGTCTCTCCAAGTCCTCTGGCAGAAACCATCAGTCGTTTCTCGCAGTTACACAGTAAACCTCCAAGAAAACGCATCAGTAACTGAATCACCAACCGTCCAAGAGTCATGATTCAATTCTGCTAACTAAACCGTAACTGGTCGATTAGCTATGAGGAGCAACAATAGCCCTTCGATCAGATTTCCAAGTATCCAACACAATTAGATTACAAGCACATGGTCTCGCATTGATTTCTCCCTTTCACATTTTGACATTTCGGCGTTCCTGTGGTGAAGTGTTTCGAAACTCCAACTCCCGGTATCCGAAACCTACACCAAAAGGTGTTTTTCTCATTTCGACATTTTATGATTTTGCATGTTGTGAATTCCTGTTGCGAGGCATCTCGACTCTCCAAGTCGTGATCTCCGAAATGGAGTTTAGTTGTTAGTGCCTTCCTCCAACTCTCGACGATGTGACCACAACCTATGACCACTCACTAATCATTTGAGCACTTCGCTCTTCAGATCAACGGTCCATGATCCGTGGTGATCGGAGGACTATCCTCCACCTTGGAACTTTATCTTTCAGGAATTTGGGGAAGAGTTGATGCTAAAACTCCCCAAACTAAATTCCTGGAATGATGTCACTTGATGATGTGTCATGATCTGTGTGTCTGCCACATGTCACTCAGAATTGTGATTTCCAGGTTCCTGAAATTCCAAATCAACTTGACACTTGTCCTTATATGATTGCACCACGTGTCCTTTCTGACGTAGGCTGCCACCTGTCCTTGCTGACATTGTCTGCCACATTCACCTCCTGGGTCTAACGACCCATATTTGTCCTTGATCCAATGACTAGGATTATTTTGCGATTTCGCATATCGTGAGTTCGAGAGGTTAGAGAACCCCATTCCTTTGACTTTCTAGTCAGCGAAATGACGATCTTTCACCACGTGTCCTATGGGCCCAACGGTCAAGATCTTATCGTGATTTCAAAACTTCACGGGCCTTTGTCATGTCTGTTTCAGGATTTTGGGGTTCGCTACTTCAAAGGTTAAAGTGCCTTTGATCTTTGATTTCCCAGTCTGCGAAACTCCGAAATAGAGTCTTTGTTGATGTGCCTATTTTGGGATCTCAGCGTTTCTCATTTCGCAACTTCGGGACTCCTGTGATGAAGAGTCTCTACTCTTGACTCCTCCAACTCCCGATATCCAAAACTATGAAATGGAGATTAAGTCGTGGTTTGATGTGCATGTTTTGGGATTTCGACGTTTCGCATTTTACAACTTCGGGACTCATGTGATGAAGAGTCTCGACTCTTGACTCCTCCAACTCCCAGTATCCGAAACTCTAAAATGGATATTAAGTCGTGGTTTGATGTGCCTGTTTTGGGATTTCAACATTTCGTATTTCACAACTTTGAGACTCCTATGATGAAGAGTCTCGACTCTTGACTCCTCCAACTCCTAATATCCAAAACTCCAAAATGGAGATTAAGCCGTGGTTTCGCATTTCGCTATTTTCTGCTATGAGTTGCTTCCTTGACTCCTGGAGTTTACGCTTCTGAATGGGATCCAACGATCACTTGTTGAACTTGCCATTTCCATGCCATTATCCTTGCGTTGCTGGTTGTGATCTTTGTCATCAATGACAAACAAGCATACTCTGCACTATCTCTTCCAATCTTATCGAGCTTTCTCTTCTGCGTCTTCCAAAAATACTTCTGGTGCCCACCTGGAACATTCTTCTTGTACTTAAGCCATCGTCGTTGTTGTACTTGCCATCAATGACAAGAATACACTGCCTGCAAAACATGCCAACAACAACAGGGTTTGGTCTCTGTCGAATATTGTTGCACCAAAGATGGGAATTATGTTCCTTTGGGAATATAATGAACTTTGAAGTGAATGGAATTACTAGCAAGTCCCTATTGATTATAGAGTGGCGACGACTGTAAGTAGTGATAACCAAGATAATGGAAATATTTCTAGAGGTTTGAAAGGGTTATAACTCCCTCTGTAATAGTATGGGTTTGTAACTTTGTCCCAATCTAAAATTTAATTGTTAAATACATTTGATGCTTGAGGACTACGTGCATTTTAATTATATAGTAGTTTACTATTCTGTGTTATGGAAGCCGATCCTTAACAGAAGAAAAACATGTGATCAAGATGATCCATATACTTTCTAGGGCACATAGACAAATTATGTTACTTTCTGATTTTCTATTGCTTTTCCTAGCCACCACTTCAGAATAGGACTTTCAGGGCTTATTGGAATGGACAAACTTCTAAAACAATAGGCAGGGTAGACCAGACTCTCAAAGGTTACATCAACAAATGGAACAATGACATAAGGAGAAACGAGATTTCCATAAAAAAATTCTAGATAGATGGTTTCGGAGTAATTTTTGTTTCTAAATTGGTTATTTTTAGTAAGATATATGTTGCATACCTACCTCTTGGTCTTGGTTTAGTTGAGTCATCTAATTTTCCTAAGAAAAATATGTTTCGAATCTCTTTTTTTTTTAATGTCTCAAAGATACAACTAGAAATTGGAAGCTAATTAGTTGTTCAAAATGCTTTTGACCAAATCCAATCACTCATTTCAAATGCCAAAAATAGCAAAGATAACACTCAAGTCTTATTCTTAACAACCCATGTGTATTTAAAGAACTTTGAGAGAAAGGATAGTTCATCCTTATGAAACA
This sequence comes from Picea engelmannii, assembly GCA_009831015.1. NCBI lineage: Eukaryota > Viridiplantae > Streptophyta > Pinopsida > Pinales > Pinaceae > Picea > Picea engelmannii. Next base: position 605,909 of record ML780635.1, on the reverse strand, counting down.
TTTCAAAGTTGTCAGCATGAGCTCATGTCCTCGATTACAATTACAAGCATGCACTTCACTAAACTTATAGCTCTTACATGCTAGGGAAGTGGAGATCTTTGTGTCCATACATACATCGGAAACACTAATAAAATAATTTGGAAAAAATATTTACACCCAACGTATAATGTTTTTAAAAAGGAAAGAAAGAGCCAACCTAAAAAAATAAATAAAAACGTAAAGGTAGACCAGGCAAGGTAGACCAAACTCTCAAAGGTTACATCAACAAATGGAACAATGAGATCAACAGAAACAAGATTTCCATAAAAAAGGTTCTAGGTTGTAGGCTTTTTGATCATGGTGGTTGCTTGTAGTGACCTACATTATTTTGTATGAAATGACCTATAAATATTGATGTATTAATAGTTATATAGAACATTATAGACTGGAGGGCTAGCTTAAGTGGCTGAATACTTTGAGTTTCATGTGGGAGGTCTCGCGACTGATCCCCTAGTCTAGCTACCTCTGTTGCATGCCTTACTCGGTGTCCTACCAGATCGGGTGCCATAATCAACACTGACAGGTTTATACTCGGTACCATCCGCGAAATCTAGGGAAGTTCCCTGGGATTTTGCTGAGAGGCTTTCCTTGGGGTAAATTGTGTGTGTGTGTGTGTGTGTGTGTGTGCGTGTGTGTGTGTAGATAGAGAGAGTAATTTTATGCAAAATAATAAGTTGAATAAATAAATAAAATAAAGTATAATAGATCCATCTTAACCCCAGATATTTTAGGCAGCAATAGGTTTGCACCCAGTTTTTTTTATCCCGTTCGATGCTTAAAAGATCCAAGGTTAAGATGGGTCTATGCCAGTTTATCTTCTATCTAGGTTATCATTCATATTGCATAATAATAAGCATTTACTTACTGGGTACCAATCACATCTCTCAATATTCTAAATTTTCCCACAAATGAAACAAACATGTAATACATTGTTTTCTTAGATCACTAATTTGGTCAAAGTCCAGACAATGTACTCTCCAAAAATACCTAACCTATCAGCAGACATCCAAATATCTAAGTCATAGTCAACATAATACAACCCGAGGTGCCATTGAAGTGGGCACCAATCCCCTCTTATACATGTGGCAATACTTCATCTGCACACAAATTTGTTTGTTTATCTTGTTTGTACTCTCTTACAAGTAATATTCAAATGGAGACAACTTACTAAAATATCTTTACAGAATAGCATCATATAAATACAATTTTACAGACCCACCTAAATCTATCCAGCATTATAAGATTTTGCAGCAGCTGGATCAGATGAAGGTTCTCTCGCAACAATTGATGACATGAAAGCTCGTATGGTTGTAGAATATCTTGGAGGTATGACATTTGTAATCATTGTAAAGGTGCATGCTCTTTTGCATAGATAACCACCATGAGAAAACCAACAATAAACAACTATATACGTAAATAGACACCTATCCAAACCCAATTTAGCTGCAATCAAATTTCTATTATGTTGCAATTAATTTGAAGGTTGAATTTCCTTTGTGAGTGTTATCTAAGAGGGGTGCGAGAAATCCATTTATAACTTCTAGCATAATTCCTCTACTTAAATAGAATGATAAGAAGGTTGTAGAAGTGAAGTAGTTCATGATGGAAAATAAATTCTAGCACAACAAGAAAGAAAGTTGATGACATTGATAGATGCTCAAGCTAAGTGATGTATTACTTTCACGCATAGTTACCAAAAACATATTAAAGATTCATCTGAAACACAACTTTTGTAACATTCATTCTTTGAAAAAAGGGGTAAATAATGACATAGGAATCTCAGTTTCATCAAGCAATTCAGGGAAAAACAAATAAAATGGCTCCCATGGAGAAGCAATCAAACTGCTTGTGCCAATGAAGAATAGATCAAAAGTTTAGGGTTGTGGTCAATAACTATTCTCACCATGCTCAACAACCATTGTCTATTGGCCAGCCATTAGAGAAATTTTTTTTTGGCCTTATTCAGACATGACTGAGTTTGAAAATTCCAATTGAATTTTTGGTTGGGGAACTGCCACTGACTTTCATAACTAGGGGATAAACCTTTCACCTTCAGGCCTAAACAATATGTTATTGTATAAATATGGTAAATGAGAACTTTTATTGATGTGGTATGATTATAATTGTTTTAATAGAAACTTCATTGTAGAAAGTACTCCATTCTCTTATCTGGATATTTGAACAACGAGATGAGGAATCCCAATTTTAAACAAAGGGTTCTAAACTGTCACAGAAATGTAAAATCCAAACCTAAGTTCCTATAATAGTTCAGGAGAATAATCTTGTTACTAAGTGCAAGCTAGGAACTCATTATTATAGGCCCATGCATTGCTAAATGTGGAGGTGAGGTGACTCCAAAGCATTAAAGAGATCCATATACACTAATCTAAAATGTGATTCAAAGTTAAGAGTTGATTTCTAGAGTTTTAGACTATAGAAGTAACCAAAAGACATTATAAGTTTATAACCTCCCTAGACTTTAGATTTTGTTGGAGAAAATCATGCATTCAGTTCCTAGCTTAAAGGATAAGACCCCTGAGAGTGGGGGATAATGTTTTCATGTCTATATGTATCTATTTCTCATAGAGAATAGAGGTTGGATTCTATGACATTGAGCTAGTGTATTTTCATCTTGCCAATTTAATACAGAAAAAAGTTGCAGCTTAAATTTAGGAATTCATGTGGTGAGCTTGTATGGTTATGTTTTTCTTATGTAAATCACTTCATTGAATTCTTTCTTTTTACCATTCCATATATATCACTTTCACTCATTATATTTAAAGGTTTTAAGCAAGATTCATGAGGAATACATGCCCTGTTTCTGATAAGATGATGATGTTGTGTCTATTTTATTTTTGAGGAACAGATTCATGCCCCTATGCTTGTTCCTAATATATATGTTCATCCTACACTACAACGATAAATCCCAAAAGGCCATTAAAGATTACCTACCTTGCCCCTTTATCCCCACTGTAATTTTTTCTCTAATAATCTTAGCAGATTTTTCAAGCCTAGCTCCCTAAGTCAAGTCTCATCTAGCAAAATTCAATCCTTTAAACAATTAAGCCTATATATCTAGCCTAATATCCATTATATTTCCAGTCAATCATTGACTATGATATTTTCATATAGAGAGCCCTCTCTAGTTTGGCAGGGCTAGCTGCCAGACTAAAAGCTTGGTTTAAGGTTACCTCCATCGATTTCCTTTCAGCCTTGGGACATTTGTGGAGAGTTAACAGAATATAGGGCTCAAAATGTGCAAAATATCAACTCAGATGCTAGGAAAATCTGGGGAAAAAATATGGCTACCCTGATGTAAAACTGAGGGGTAACATTGTATTACACTTGCTTTCACATGGATGGCCAATAGAAATACCGTTTTATGAATTCTAAAATGAACTTCATAAGAGGAAGAGTGAGGCTTCTTGACAAGAAGAAGATTTCCCATTTGATGGTAAACTTAATATTATATCTAAGATCCTACAAGTTGGACATGTTTGATACTCATCCTATTGGTTTCTAACTAGATGTCCATTTATAAAGTTGTATGAGGCACTTTTTATGGACTGTGTAAATGAAGGAGAACTTTTAATGGAACCTTAGAGTCTATGCATTGTGTCGAAATAATATGGTGCTCTTGGACTCATCAACATCTACACTCATGGGAAGATTCTTTCAGCCCAGGGTATCATTCATTGTCTTGAAGGGGAATATCCTTGGAAAACCCTTCATAAATATAAGATCTTGCACAATAGTCAAGTTGACAAAAATCAAAATAGTTTGTTGTGTGTGATATTATTGGATCTCCACATCACTTTAGGTTACATGGTTCCTTTTTCTTAAATAAAATACAGGAGGTTTGGAAGGAGGTCTCTCATTTCCTTTCTTAGAACTATTCTAGGGGTAGGGAATGATGGGATCTTCTTGTTGATGTTACAGTAGCTATGGGAGGTATTAACCTCCACATGGAACTTGCTTTCATGAGATGAGGAAATGTTCCAGTTCCATAAGATGTCCATTGTTGTTTACATTTGGATCAAGACTTGTCAAACTAAAGATAGGACACCTGACCTCTTTTAGTATTGGTTTGGAGTTGTCTTTTGGCTTTGGTTTGGATCCGACATGTGTACATGTTCTTAAGGCCAATATATACTTGTTTTGAGAATAATTAGTATAAAATATAAATACAAAGAGATGGATAATTATTACAGTCATCCTCCTTCGAGCATCTTTCACAGCCATACGCAATGCCTAGTACTGCAGGTAAACATAATTACTGCAGATTTTTTTACCTACCAACAACAGTGTTGTGAGTATTTTAAATCGATGTTGTAGATCTATTTTAAACCAAATGTATAGTATCGTGTTTTAAAAAGAAATTTTGGGTGCATTCTCTAATGATCTTTTCATTCATTTAAATCTCTAAAAACCCATTGAAAAGACAAAACAAATATTTAAAGAACCAAAAGAGAAACCCCAAATGGACATGGATTATGGAATGCAATCAAGGATTTCATAATTTTTTCTGGTCTTACCTCTGAAAACCTCTGAAAAATGGGTTTTTGGGCACTCTTCAAATCCACTTTTTGATGTCCTTGTAAGCGAATCTCGCTTCCACGAGAGCATATATCCAATTGTTGATATAGAATTAAATGAGATTTAATTTTTGCAAATAAATTGTCTTTCAACTTTGTATTTAGATAACCATAACATAAAATGGGATCAAATGAATGCAAAAAATCTGATTTACCGATTTCTACCAAATGGGGAGGATGAAATTGCTTCTAGAAATCCTCATACCTGAAAATTGGATCGAATGGAAGGTTGTAGCCGAAATTTTAGTGAGCGAAAATTATTTTTTTCCTTCTTTGTGGTAAATAAACCATGGGCTAACCCTTTACACATTTGTTTTTTAAATAAATAGGGGGTGACGAATAAAACTTTAAGAAAACCACTACAATACAAAAAATTCGCCCAATAAAAATTTGGAGGCCCTTTACTTTCTCCCATGAGCGAAATTTTGCCCCTAAAATCATCTATGGTGGGTTGTGTGATAGTGAGCTATGAGTGGATAGTGAGAGGCACCCTTCTCTTGTGGATTCCTAGCCCCATCTTGTGGGTGACTTGTTGTTGATATCTAGAACAAAAAATCTATACTTGGGTGGAACATCCTTCCCAAGCAGCTGGTTGCACAAGTATTTAAAAGATAAATGTTCGTTTATTTTATGAGTTATTTCATGAGTTTAATTTTTGTTCTTAACTTTGTGTATGTGAACGGTTTATTTCTTCCATGAATGAGTTTATTAATTTCATTCATGTTCATTTAGAATGTTGTAGATGTAATCCATGATAGGTATCGGGATCTGGTTAAAAAATGTGTATAAATCATGGCTAGTAAGCCACAAGAAATGGGCTAGAAGAAATTTGTTGTTTTCATGTCTATTCCACATAGTATTGTCCCTCGATTAAGTTGGGGTATGTTACACTATGGTATCAGAGAAGAAGGTTGCAACAATGGCCTGCAAGAGCCTGCCACAATATTGCATAAGTTGTTTGGATCATATTTTTATTTTGGGTAAAAAGTATTTTACTATGGGACAACGTTGGAGAGGAATTTTTTTGTGGTTTAATGGTGTCATGACTACCATGGAAACCATGTTCAAGTAACTCCTCATGGCCCTAGTTTTCCAGTGAGCTCTCTCTTTTGTGATTTAGGAATACTAATTGAAAGTTATGACTCCCAAAAAAACCTACGTTCAAAAACCGTAGATCATTCCTCCACGTGGATTTCCATTCGTTGATCTTCCATATATATTGTTATTTACCTCACATGCATGGGAAAAGGTTCGAAAAAATCATTTATAAACAAAAGACAACCCTTTGTTACTTTTGCATGAAGCACAAAGAGTCGTGGAACCTTGTGGAGCCTGTGCACAACATAAAATTTTGGCTGAGGTAACTGATGCCTTGGTGGGTCGGTGGACCAGATTGAAGCCGTTTTGTAGGGTGTATTGGATCTTGAATCTGGTGGGTGGTGGCTCGGTGGATTGACATCGAATCATAGGTTATTTGGATGGAGGTTGCGTAGGTTGGCTTGATGCCTAGTGGACTAGACCAGAGGATTATAGAAGTTCAATGAAGGGAGAGGGAAAACCTTTCCTAGTGCTTGGTGCTCGATGGTCCAATGGCTTGACCTAGACTTGAAGTTCAATGAGAAGAAGGGGGTATTTCCCCGGGGCCTCGTGGCCTAATGGCCAAAGCCACCGACCAAACCATAAATTTTATAGAAGTGAGAGAATGGGGAAGAATTTTCCTAATGAACAGTGGCCCAGTCATTGGGAATAAAATTAGTTCCATATCAACAATAATTAGTCAGATATAATGGAAAAAATTATTGTTTTGTAGATCATAAACTTGGAGGGCATTTTTGAGAGCTTAAGCAACGTTTTTAGGCAATGAAAAGCCATGAGAACAAATTGTACCAAGGTACACTATGTCCTTGTAGATTAAGTAGAAAGCTCAAGGATAGATTTCCAACAAGTTATTCTAAGCACAAAACAAAGCTTGTATGAAAAAATTACAACCTAAACAATTAAGGGTAGAATTTAGTACTAGATTACTTCCATAGGGCATAACTCCTAGCACATGAGTCAATTTGGGGTCCAATATTAGTCTATGGAAATCTCATGGATCACATAAGTCATCCATGGAGACTGATTTGAATTCTGGGTACCTAAAAATGTGCCAGGAGAGAAAGAGGACACCTATAACATACATGGTGTAGTGTCCCCAAGGCCGAGCCCCGTTGCAGATCATGTTATATGTAAAGAATTGTAAAATGTTCTATAGGCTGGTGAGACAAGTTTTGAATAAGCTGTAGGCTTATGAGTTTTGTTAGGCCAGGGGAGCCTAAGTGTTGAAGGCCAGGAGCCTGTGATATACTTGTATGTATGCAGGTCAATTAATAAAATGTAGATACCGCCAGTGCAGACCGACCACGATGAAAGAGTGATGGGGGACTGAGCGTCCACAGATTGGGCAAGGGATCCGGGGCTGAAAGGTGGGAAAGGGGCTGAGTAATGAGCCTAGGGGCTAAGCCTAGGGGGCTTAGGCATGGAATAATATTTTAATATTATTTCCTAAAAATCCATGTGTACATTCTTTTATCCTAAGTTCCTTTGGAGGGACCCGT
>ML780635.1:539209-594365 GCA_009831015.1 Picea engelmannii | reverse complement strand
GTGGGGAATGAGGGTCTATGTGCAGTGAGCGTGGGAGATTCCTGGGAGAGCTTCTTCCTGTTGAAAGTGTATGCGATTGTCTTCCCTGTAACCTCAGCCTGAGACTAGATTCCTTGCCCGGGGGTGGAGCTTGGTCCCAGCTCGGGGGTGACCTACTGTTGAGCTGATGAACAGTGTGGTTTAAGGCTGGGAGGTTCGCGGAAGGCCTGCACTTGGTTGGTGAATGCTACAGCAGATAAAAGATAAGTAATCTGAGTTATGTTTTAACACATTTGACATGACTGTGCTGTTTTGTATCATGTTTTCCACTGTGTAAATAAAATACTGTTGCATGCTATGGTTTGTTAATGGTAATAGTAACTTATATATTTTACTCTGCGAATTAAGTGTGTTTAATTCTGGTTAAATGCATTTGTTTTTAAATCCATGTAATGAATGGTAAACTAAGAGGTTGGGTAGTGAAGGGTACACTACACATGGTTTAAAAGGGAAAATAGTAAAAACTTCTAAAGACCACAACATTTTGCTCGAAACTTAGAATTGGGAAAATGAATAGTTGATGCAAAGGTATTGAGGAGGATAATCCATCTGTTAACCCATTAAATTATTTTGAGTGGTAAATTTTGCAGTTAACTCAAAAGAATATAATTGGTGGCATTAAAGAGAAGAAACATTTATGCATTCTTTTCCAAAATTGTGTATGTATTTATTTTTTACTAACAAAAAATTGTTTGCATGCACATTTTATGTGGAATTTAGAGGTTCATAAAGGAATTTGGTTCCTATATACTAAAACCATGGAATATTCCCAAGGGTCCTACAATCATGAAGAGGAATTCAGAGGGTTGCATGTTAGCATGATAAATGTTGATAAAAGTTTAATAGAAGAAGAGATAAGAAAGAGCCTGTAACTATGAGGAACCTATAGAGAGAAGTGTAGAGTTACATGGTTTATAATGAAAATATTATGAAATATGAGGAAGAGATACTATAGAGCTTGAACATGCTGCAAAAGAAATCTAATGAAGACTATGGCACAAAGAAAGAAGAAAATGCTAGACAAGTGACAACATCCAAATCCCATAGCAGAAGGGATGAGCATGGGAATGATAGGTAGTCAAGGAGTAGGAGCAGATGCAATTATTACCAGAGAAATACATTAGGAGATATCATTCCATTTCATGGCCAGGGATAATCCCAAGTGTTTCTACTATCAGGAGACAAAAGAGAATACCCTAGGGAAACATCTTGCAAGGTGAACTCGGGAATATAAAGCCACCAATTTTCAATGGTGAGCATAGGAAGGGAGAATAGGTTGAGGCCTAGCTGTTGGAAATGAAGAAATATTTCTAGCTGCATGATTAACCCTTAAGGATAGAAATAAGAATTGCAACCTACCACTTGCAAAGAAAGGAAACCATGTGGTGGGATCAACTTAAGAAATCCAATCATATTGATGAGAAGAGGATCTCATGTAAACAGTTCAAAGGATATTTTCAAGAGCAATATTTTGCTAAGAATTACTATGAAAGGAATATGAATTAGTTCTTTGAAATCAAGCTGGGAAGCATGGCAATGGATGAATAAAAGAAAAGATTATTTGATTTGTTGAAGTATGTGGACTTCATAAAGGAAAAGAATGACAAAATCCAAATATCTCTTAGTGTGTTACCCTCCTTCTACAGTGACAAGATACAATATGATAACCGCAAGACTTTGGAAGAAGACTCATGAAAAAAAACATCCCTATGAGTAGAGCAGAGGGAGACCAGTCTTCCAAAAGACTTGGAATGAAAAGATGAAGTGTAAGAAAGAGAAAAGACATAAATATTTTAAGTCACCCTTTTTTCAAGAGAATCTCCTAGGAAAATCGGCAAGGACAATCAACCCAAAATGAGCACAAGATAGTAGATTATTTTAGGAAAAGGATAAGGAAGCAACCTATACAATGTTGGGGATGCAAGGGTAATCACTTATATAAGGAATTCCCTCACAAATGAGAAAGAATGAGGAATTTACACAACATTTAGGAGGATGAAACAATGGAAGACATAGGAAGAAGCATGCCAAGGATTTATGTAGCTTGGAAAACAAGCTAGTAGAATATCAATCCCCTATGATTGAAGTGGAAGGTAAAATTGATAACCAACCCATAATAATTTTAATTAATTATGGAGCTAGCCATAGTTACATAAGTTATACCATTGTTGAAACATTTAACTTCCAAAGGAGTAAGCATAAAAAATCTTGGTTAGTTTAGTTAGCCACAAGGGCTAAGAGAAAGATCAATGAGTTGGTTAAATATTTCCCAATAGACATGAATGGAATCATCACAAAGGCTGATGTGAGCATTATAACTTTGGGTTCAAATTGTTGGCATATTTACAGACAGAACATGATTGTCATTGATGTCAAGAACAACAATGGTATGTTACAGGAAGAACAATAGGGTTACAGTCAAGAGTGCACTTGTCATTTGATGGAAAACAGGCTCGAAAGACATCGTAAGTCCAGACTGAAGGAGTGCGTAGAGGGAGGACAGTTCTCGAGTGTTATATATGAGGATGGGATCGACCGTCATTAGATCCAAGAGAACCTGCACATTCTTTAAAGTACAAGGTGAAGCGGGCTTATAAAGTCCCAAAAGCAGGAGGACCATCCATCATCGGGAAGGACACGTGGTGAAAGATCATCATTTCATTGACTGGAAAGTCAAAGGAACGAGGTGTCCTAACGTCTCGAACTCGCGATATGAAAAATCACGAAATAATCTTAGTCGTTGGATCAAGCATGACTTTGGGCTGTCAGATCCAGGAGGTAGATCATGACAGACCACATCAGAAAGGACAGGTGGCAGCCTACATCAACAAGGACACATGGTGCAAAAATACAAGGACAAGTGTGCCAGTGAAGCCAAATAATCTGAGTACAACGACCAGTGATGATGAACAAAATGAAGTGTAGGTAGGGGGATAGAGCATGAAGCATGCATAGGGTGCACATAGAGTATAAAAAATGCAGAATGGAGAAGAGATGAGTTTCTATTTTTGAGAGTTATTTATGTAGGTAGAAGCATTTAGTCTAGAGGGGAAAAAGGGTAGCAGAAGCAAGGAACAAAGATGCATATCTGAGATGTTTTAAGAATTCCGAGGAGAATATACATAGATAAAGTAGAAGATCAAAAAGATCAAGAAGATGCAGGCAGAGAGATACTGATGCAGACAGAGCAGAGAAGTGTAGCAGAACAGTGATGAAACTAGTAAGTCATTGATAACTATTGAATCACTGTAATAAATTCAAAGAAAGCAAAGATTTATATTTCAAGGTGGTAGGGAGATGCTAGGGAGGACTGTTGTCCTCAGAGTTTCAAGTGGGTTCTTGAACACAGGGATTTGTAGCTTCCATTTGGTTGCATCCAAAAAAACCAGGATGAAAGGGAGGTGCAAGGGAGAATAAGTGTTCTTTGTCATATAGGTTGGAGCTTGTGTGACTGGAAGTTGGTGCTTCCATCCAATTGGTGTTGGGACACTAAGGGAGTTGGTTCTTCCTTCTAGTGGGTGCTGGGGAAACCAGAGAGTAGGTGCTCTCAGCAAGTTGCAGCTTGCAAAACAGAGGTTGTAGCCTGAAGAGGATTTGGAGCTCCAAAGAATGATAATGTACAGAATATGAAGATTACTTACCATATAAAGAAGAAGAGGTTTTTACCCTTTATGGGTTTCCTCGGTGAATATCTATCTCTGTGTATTTCATGTGTTTGATTGATGCTACATATTATATTACTTACTTACTTGCATTATTGTGATGGTCATTAAGTGCTCTGTAAAGATTTTAAAGTAAGCATAATTGTTTAAGCACAGTAACAACTAATTCACCCCCCCCCTCTCAGTTTTCCAACAATTGGTATCATAGTTGGTTTCTTTTATCTAAAGGTAGATCAGGAAGCTTAAACATGTCAATCCATGAAGGAACATCAACCAATAAGTCCCCCCTATTCAATGGAACAAATGTTTTCTTCTGGAAAGTTAGGATGATAACCTACATAATGGCTTTAGGTGTAGATGTATAGGATGTGGTAGAGACTGGTTATGTGAAGCTGGTTGTACTAGCCAATAAGGATGACAAGCTAGAGTTCATCTTCAATGCTAAGGCTATGAATTCCATTCTGAGTGGGCTTGCAGAAGCAGATTTTGTAAAAGTTATGCATTTAGAAACTGCCAAAGACATGTGGGACAAACTCATTAGCAGTTATGAAGGTAATGAGAAGGTAAAAAATGTCAAGCTTCAAACCTATAGAGTATAGTTTGAACAAATACAAATAAAAGAAAATGAAACTATTGGGAAGTATTTTATGAGAGTTGAAGAACTAGTAAATGCAATGAAAGCACTTGGTGAAAAAATTGAGGAACCCTCTCTAGTTCAAAAATTTTTGAGATCTCTGCCAGATAGGTTCAACCCAAAGGTCTTAGCTATAGAAGAACTTAATGACCTAAAAAATTTGGCATTTGATCAACTTCTAGGAACGTTGACTACATATGAAATGAGAATAGTTAAAGATAAATCCACCTCTAGAGAAGCATCATTTAAAGTAGAAATAAATGAGGATTCTGAGCCTGATGAAATTGAAGCAAAATTTTTCAGAAGACTAAAGAAAGGATCAGGCAAGTACCAAGGCAAGTTTCCCTTCAAATGTTTTAACTCTAGAAATATAGGTCACTTTGAATCTAAATGTCCACACAAGAAACAGGATCAGAACTCTGAATGTGAAAAGAAGTTCAAACCCAAGAGATTTCGTAAAAAGAAAAGTTTATGCGTAAACAATGATAACTCTTTAGAAGACACAAATAGTGACTCCTCATGTGAAGATAAGTTCAACGACTTTATGCTTATGTCCCAAGAGGAATATGATAATAAAGGCACAAGAAGTAATGTTGATAATGAAGAAATTGTGGTTGACCTGGAAGGAGAACTGATCAGTGCACTGGAAGAGAATGACAAACTTAGAATTAAGAAGAGAAAACAACAACAATTGTTGATACAGTTTAAGAAAGGCAGTAAAGAACATGATGAAGACCTTTCCCTGCTAAAAGTGAAATTAGAAGAGGAAAAGAAAATCAAAGAGATTCTAAAACAACAACTATCAGAAAATAAGTGAAGATGTGAATCTCTGGAAGAAGAAGTAGTGAAAACTAGGAAAGAGTTGGAGACGTTTCAAGCCTTGTATCATCAAAATCTGTCAAGTATCAAAGCCTCAGAAGGATTGGCCACCATTCTGAATTAGCAAAGAAACTCAAAGATGAAAACAAGTTTGGGTTATGAAGAGGGATCAAGTAGTGGTCAGCCAAGAAACAATGAACCCATCAAGTTTGTCAAATCTACAACATATGACAACAACAAACCTGCAGAAATAAAAGAAGATAATCAACCGCCTCGGAGGAGTAAAGAAAAAGGTACTAGAACTGAAACTGTAGATCAGAGAAATAATACACTCTCTACTCAAAGAAATCATCAGCATGGAAGAAATCGATCTTCTCAAAGAAGACAACCATTTTCCAGGTACCAAGGTTTTTTCTATGGATATTGTTTTTTATGTTCTAACTTTGGTCATAAAGCTGTAAATTGTTCTTTAAAATTTAGATATGAGCAATCAAGACATTCAAGGTATAGATATCTTCCACAACAAAGAATGAGACAACCAAGTAACAAACCACCACAGACTACAAATCACTTGATGGTTGGGAAAAGGACACAGATTAAACATAACAATCGTTATGATTCTTTATTCAACAAACCAGAATGTTATATATGTCATAATTATGGACATAAAGATGTTGACCATCACTTAAAGAACTATGAACCAGATTTGAATCCCTCTACTGAAAATGTCAAGGTTTGGAAGAAGAAAGAAAGTGACAAGTGTGGATTAGTGTTGTCAGCTCAAAAACAAAAGAACCCTTGGTATATAGACAGTGGATGCTCCAAACATATGATGGGAGATAAAGGTAAGTTTCTATCCCTAGTGAAAGAAAATTAGGAAACATAACCTTTGCAAATGATACTCTAGGTAAAATCAAGGGTAAAGGGATGGTGATTTTAAGTAATGGAAAAGGAAAAGCCCAAGACGTTCTACTTGTAGATGGGTTGAAACATAATCTGCTCAGTGTAAGTCAAATGTGTGATAGAGGATGTGAAGTGATGTTCACTTCCAAGGACTGCAAGTTAAAGTCTATAAACTCTGGACAAGTGGTGGCTAAAGGCATCAGGACAGAAAATAATGTATATGTGTTGAAAGAAGAGAGAGAAGAGTGTCATCTAAGAAAACATGATCAGAGTTGGTTATGGAATAGGAGACTTGGACATATAAACTTTGATCACCTAATCAAGCTCAAAAATCTTGAACCGGTAAAAGATCTTCAAGAATATCAAAGACACAAGATTCTATGTGTAAACCCTGCCAAGTAGGAAAGCTAACCAGGACACAGTTTAAATCCAAGAGATCTACTTCAACAGAGAAACCACTCCAACTAGTTCATATGGATTTATGTGAACCATCAACATAGGAAGGCATGGGGAAAGAAAACTATTTCATGCTGATCATTGATGATTACTCCAGAATTACTTGGGTTGCTGATGCAGTAAGCCGTGAACACCACCTCACGCTCCTGCTCTCAGGATCGATCAATCATTTCATGAGCCGAAGCAGCTCATTTGATTCCTTGCTGGAATCTCTAATGAAAACCCGATCCACAGGTCCTTCTCTTTTCCCTGTCATGGCCTCTGGGTTCAATCGTGAACTTTTCCCTGACTCAGTTTCGGGTTTCGGGGTTTCGTAATCCCTGACGTCAAGAGTTCTTTTCCTCTTGAACTCGCAAACTCCGATTTTTCGATGCACTCCTTTCGGCCTTAGCCCCTCCTAGCTATGCCCTGGTCCATATGATTGGCTCTCATAAGACCGCATCCTTATATCCTCTCGTCGGGGTTTCAGACATCGCAAATGCCGAAATGCATGGACACTGAGTCCTTAGAATCCCCAATATCCCGATTCCTGATTCTCTGATGTGACATCAGCTAGGCCCCACAACAACAAAGCTTTCCTCCTTATCGGGATTTCCTCTATCGCAATTTCACCACTCGCGATATCAAACAACTCACTTTGCCGACTCCCGACTCCCGATATGCCGACACTCTGACACACGTGCAAATTGACTTTTCCACGTCCCTGTCACCTCATCGGTATTTCACAACTTCTAATGCTCTGGAAGTCTTTCCCTCAGGATTCGCAAAACGTCGAACCCTGATGCGCTGGTTTGACTTTTCTATCGGGACTTTCCTCGATGATCCAGATCTCCGCCACATGTCCTCAACTGTTGGACGGCTCTGATCCAATATCGCTATTTCGGAGTTTCTGATACCCCGATGACATAAATTCTCTATCAACTCAAAACCCTGGTAGACGATATACCAATGGGTCGCTTGATCCCTGCCACGTGTCTCCACAAAAAGGTGGCTCAGATTCACTCTCGCTATTTCGAGACTTGAAATGTCCCGACTTTCTCGACCTTGATAACTTCGATTTACCGAGTGTCGATATACCGATATGACATCAGCTAGGCCCACAACATAGAGCTCTCACCTTTTCACCACTCGTGAAGTCGAAAGACTTCCTCTTCCAACCTCCGATGCCCAAGTCCCAGATGTGGGTAATCTCATGACATGCGTCCGCTCCCAAATGAACGGTCCAGATCAAATCTCGTTGATTCGGGGTTCCTGGTGTCGAGTGACTCTCCTCACATCCTCGATACCCCCGATATCACGAATGTCGATATCCTGATGCACCAACGCCTTTCGTCGGGACTTTCACCTCGGCTATTCCCGATGGTAAACCTCGTGCAGCTCCTGTCCGATCTGATGGTTGACGGGTAATTGGACCAAGATCCAATGGTCTAGATATGTTCTTCCTGCGCTCTCCTCCTGCTTCCTTCTGGACATAGAAACTAACGGTCCAGATCTCCGACTCCTCCAAAGAGTTCTTCAACCTCTGCACTCCTTGCAGCTCGACTCTGTGCACCGAAAGCACTGTCCCTCCTGAGCTTCTCACATGCTCAGACCCCTAAGCGATTTTATCTTTCTTTCTTCTCCCTCAGATGGAGAATGTAATGCCCTCCTGGCTCTCTATTTGCTCAAGCAACCTCTTGCTGAGTCTGCAGGGTGTTCAGCAACCCTGTGAAGATCCCTCAGTGGATTCTTCCTCTAAATTCCAAAACTCAAAGAGTTCTCTTCTCCCTATGCCTGTCTGCACACCTACTCAATGCGCACCTGGAAGAGTAGCCTCTCAGAACTTCCAACAGTTCTGTCTCCTTGCACCTATGCACCCACTCAATACCCACCTAGTAGAGCTCTTAGAATCCTCAGTGATATTGTTTATCCTTGAATTTATAGCAGAGTTATTCTCAATGCTCTGTACCTATGCTCAATTCCCTCTTGGTAGAGTGTCAAGAATCCTCAGTGATTCCGACTTCCTAAGAACTCACAGCTAAGTTCTTCCCAATGCACCACTGTGCATATGCTCAATGCCCACCTCGTAGAGCTTCACAGAACTCCTCAGAGCTTCTGTCTACTACTATGTTTTCTCCCACAACCTTTCCTCCAAGGTGTTCAACAATCTTGAGGTCTTCACTAAGTTGTTGACTCCAGTTCTTGTGCCGCAGCACGTCTTTGTCTGAACCCGTAGTGTTCAGAAGTGCTCCAGTGCACCCGTATTCAGAGACCGTAGTACTCTGTCACGCCCTCCTGGCACGAAACCACAAAGAACCTCAAACCTGGAAATCAAACACTCTCTTGCAAATGCCTAACATACATCTACAACATACATTCATATCATATGAAGAACACTCACAGACATCCACATAACACAGAAATACATGCAGAAAAAACTGCTCTGTTTATATTAAAATAGCAAATGCCTGTTTATACAAGGTGTCCCTGAGCACGGCCTGTAACAAGGTCTTGGTTCCTTCTCTCTTCAACTCTACCTCTACTCTCTCCTCTTACAAAATGAGATACTAAATCTATTTTACCTGAGGGGGCTCTTCGAGCTCTTCCCTCCAACCTACCTACCCTATTCAATTGCATTGAATGGGTTGTCTAGTCCAACATATGGATCTAGATCTCAGCCATACAAACATTAAAGGTTGATCTACCTTATGCCTGCACAAAGGCATGGCTTCCCAGCTCAACAGCTTAAACATTTAATTACATTCAATTCAGATTTAAATGAGGATTGCGCCTCTCTCTTCAGGTTTGAATACACGCGCTCGACGTGGCTGGATGGTTGGTTGGATGATTAGGAGAGATGCTCTTGCATCATACTCCTCAACTGCAAAATTCATGAGCTCTTTCTCATGAGATTCCCATCTCAGCTGTGGAAATCCTCTTGGATCCCAAATCATCCTCTCGAGCTGTTCATCTGCTCCATTCTGTTGTTGCTTCTGCGCTACTATTGTTGCTTCCTTCTTCCTATTCAGCCTCTCCTCGTTGATAGTGTCTGCTGATCAAATCATCAGCTCCATGATCTCTTTGATCACTTCGTCCTGCTATTCCCATGGTTGGCTCTGCTCATGCAGTCTCCTCAACTGCAAATTTTTTTGGCACATGGGCAGATTCTCATGATCTCCCATGCCTTGTTCATCAGCTTCCAACTTCACCTGTTGGATGTGCATGCCCTGCACCTTCACCCTTTTCTCTAGGGCTTCTATATGTTTCCATAGATCAAAAAAACAAATGTTGTCTTCCTATTCTTCTGCTGCAAACTCCCACGTTGCAGTCTCTTTAGCTTCTTGGCTGAAAATGTTGAGCCATTCCTCAGAATGCTCATCTTCTCCTTCTGCTTCTTTTGCTATCAACTCCAATGCTACAGCTCTTTCAGCTTCTTGGCTGAAAGTAATGAGCCATTCCTCAGAATGATCATTTTCCCCTTCGTCTGCTTCTGCTTGGGAAGCTTCCAAAGTCTACTCCAATTCTTTTTTCCTGACAGTCACAACTGACTGTTCTTCTGCTGTTGTTGCACCTGCAACACAGATTTCTGCCTCTTCCTAGGAAAGTGGTAGGAATACTCCAATTCCCCCAATCATCAGAATATTATCCTGACCTTCCTCCTCGGTCAGCTGCACCTGCTGATCCAACCTCACCTCTGAGTTTATGAGACCCTCCGATAGTCTCATCTGCTCTGTCAGCTCCTTGGGATGATCAAAACTCACCTGTTCATCCCTGCCCACCTGGAAATATGGGATGTCTCTACTTCCCTTCTGGCAGTCCATGGAATCAACTAATTCCATCTCTGTTTCCTTGCCCACCTGGAAATGTGAAATTCCTTGGCTGTCCTCCTGACAGTCCATGAGATCCCGCACTGATCTCATTTTGTTGCCCACCTGGAAAACTGGAATTTCTTCTCTGCCCTCCTGGTAGTTCTTAAGATCCTCAGCTGATCCCAATTCATTTTCTCCATCACTGAGAATTTTTCCAGTCTCCGGTTCACATATCTAAACCATCTCCTCTTCTGGTCCATTGAGGTTTTCAGCATACCTCAACCATCCTTTCAACATCCTTCGCTGTCTTCTGACCATCAACTCCTTGACTGGCCATTTTATCTCCGGCTTCTTCATGGGCCATTCATATACCCATCTTGGCTTCTTATCCTGTCGCATCCTCAATTCGAGCTTTTCTATGTCTGCTCTTATTTCATAGAGCTCTTTATCCATTTCTGCAAGCTTTTCTGCCTTGCTCCACCTCCCTGCATGCCTATGGTCTTCAATAACCATGGTGATGTCTCTGTCTGCTCTTCTAGCAAACCTACTGCTATCACTCTGCACTAAGAGTGTTACCAGCTTCATCCTCCAGTCCTGCTGACTGCCTTTGTGATTGTTGCCTACCTGCAAACAGTCACCACAAAATCTCCAGCACTCTGCTTTCTTTTCTCTCCTCCCTCTGCTTGCAATATACAAACAAAGTTCTAGCTCTGATACCACTTGATGTGTATCAGAGTGCTTTTTTACCTCTTATGCCTCCCTCGTCTGAAATACACAGATAAGATTCAGGCTATGATACCAATTGATGCAGTAAGCCATGAACACCACCTCGTGCTCCTGCTCTTAGGATCGATCAATCATTTCATGAGCCGAAGCAGCTCATTTGATTCCCTGTTGGAATCTCTGATGAAAACACGATCCACAGGTCCTTCTCTTTTCCCTATCGTGGCCTTTGGGTTCAACCGTGAACTTGTCCCCGACTCAGTTTCGGGTTTCGAGGTTTCGTGATCCCCAACGTCGAGAGTTCCTGTCCTCTTGAACTCGTGAACTCCGATTTGCCGATGCGCTCCTTTTTCCCTTAGCCCCTCCTAGCTATGCCCTGGTCCATATGACTGACTCTCATAAGACCGCAGCCTTATATCCTCTCGTCGAGGTTTCGGACATCGCAAATGATGAAATGCATGGACACTGAGTCCTCGGAATCCCCGATATCTTGATTCCTGATTCTATGACATGATGTCAGCTAGGCCCCACAACAACAGAGATTTTCTCCTTATTGGGATTTCCTCTATCGCGATTTCGCCACTTGCGATATCAAACAACTCACTTTGCCGACTCCCGACTCTCGATATGCCGACACTCCGACATGCGCACGAATTGACTTTTCCACGTCCATGTCACCTCGTCGGGATTTCACGACTTCTAATGCTCCGGAAGTCTTTCCCTCAGGATTTGCGAAACGCCGAACCCCGATGCGCCGGTTTGACTTTTCTATCGGGACTTTCCCCGATGATTTGGATCTCTGCCACGTGTCCTCAACTGTTGGACGAATCTGTTCCAATCTCACTGTTTCGGATTTTCCGATACCCCGATGACAGAAATGCTCTGTCAACTCAAAACCCTGGTAGCCGATATACCGATGGGTCGCTTGATCCCTGCCATGCGTCTCCACAAACGAGCAGCTCAAATTCACTCTCGCTATTTCGAGACATGAAATGTCCCGACTTTCTCGACCTTGAGAACTCCAATTTCTCGAGTGTCGATATACCGATATGACATCAGTTAGGCCCACAACAAAGAGCTCTCAGCTTTTCTCCACTTGTGAAGTTGAAAGAATTCCTCTTCCAACCTCCGATGCCCGAGTCCCAGATGTGGGTAATCTCATGACACACGTCTACTCCCAAACGAACGGTCCAGATGAAATCTCGCTAATTCGGGGTTCCTGGTGTCGAGTGACTCTCCTCACATCCTCGATACCCCTGATATCATGAACGCCAATATCTTGATGCACCAACGCCTTTCGTCAGGACTTTCACCTCGGCTATTCCCGATGGTAAACCTTGTGCAGCTCCTGTCCGATCCGACGAATGACGGGTAATTGGACAAAGATCCAATGGTCTAGATCCATTCTTCCTGTGCTCTCCTCCTGCTTCCTTCTGGACGTAGAAACTAACGGTCCAGATCTCTGACTCCTCCAAAGAGTTCTTCAACCTCTGCACTTCTTGCAGCTTGACTCTGTGCACCAAAAGCATTTTCCCTCTTGAGCTTCTCACATGCTCAGACCCCTAAGGGATTTTATCTTTCTTTCTTCTCCCTCATATGGAGAATGTAATGCCCTCCTGGCTATCTATTTGCTCAAGCAACCTCTTGCTGAGTCTGCAGGGTGTTCAACAACCCTGTGAAGATCCCTCAGTGGATTCTTCCTCTAAATTCCAGAACTCAAAGAGTTCTCTTCTCCCTGTGCCTGTCTGCACACCTACTCAATGCCCACCTGGCAGAGTAGCCTCTCAGAACTTCCAAAAGTTCTATCTCCTATGCACCTATGCACCCTCTCAATGCCCACCTGGCAGAGCTCTCAGAATCCTCAGTGATTTTGTTTCTCCTTGAATTCAGAGCAGAGTTCTTCTCGATGCTCTGTGCCTCTTCTCAATTCCCTCCTGGTTGAGTGTCAAGAATCCTCTGTGGTTCTGACTTCCTAAGAACTCATAGTAGAGTTCTTCCCAATGCACCACTGTGCATATGCTCAATGCCCACTTGGTAGAGCTTCACAGAACTCCTCAGAGCTTCTGTCTGCAACTGTGTTTTCTCCCACAACCTTGCCTCCAAGGTGTTCAACAATCTTGAGGTGTTCACCGAGTTGTTGACTCTAGTTCTTGTGTCGTAGCACATCCTTGTTTGAACCCACAGTGTTCAGAAGTGCTTCAGTCCACCAATGTTCAGAGACCGCAGTACTCTGTCACGCCCTCCTGGCATGAAACCACAAAGAACCTCAAACCTGGAAATCAAACACTCTCCTGCAAATGCCTAACATACATCTACAACATACATTCATATCATATGAAGAAAACTCATAGACATGCACATAACACAGAAATACATGCAGGAAAAACTACTATGTTTATATTAAAATAGCAAATGCCTGTTTATACAAGGTGTCCCTTAGCACGGCCTGTAACAAGGTCTCAGCTCCTTCTCTCTTCAACTCTACCTCTACTCTCTCCTCTTACAAAATGAGATACTAAATCTCTTTTACCTGAGGGGGCTCTTCGAGCACTTCCCTCCAACCTACCTACCCTATTCAATTGCATTGAATGGGCTATCTAGTCCAGCATCTGGATCTAGATCTCAACCATAAAAACATTAAAGGCCGATCTACCTAATGCCTGCACAAAGGCACGGCTTCCCAGCTCAACAGCTTAAACATTTAATTACATTCAATTCAGATTTAAATGAGGATTGTGCCTCTCTCTTCATCTTTGAATGTATGCGCTCGACGTGGCTGGCTGATTAGGAGAGATGCTCCTCCATCATACTCCTCAGCTGCAAAATTCATGAGCTCCTGCTCATGCGCTTCCCATCTCAGCTGTGGAAATCCTTCTGGATCCCAAATCATCCTCTGGAGTTCTTCATCCACTCCATTCTGCTACTGCTTCTGCGTTGCTGCTACTACTTCCTTCTTCCTATTCAACCTCTCCTTGTTGACAGTGTCTGCTGATTGGATCATCAGCTCCATGATCTCTCCGATCACTTCGTCCAGCTATTCCCATGGCTGGCTCTGCTCATGCAGTCTCCTTAGCTGCAAATTTTTTTGGCACATGCGCAGATTCTCATGATCTCCCATGCCTTGTTCATTAGCTTCCAACTTCACCTGTTGGATGTACATGCCCTGAACCTTCACCTTTTTCTCTAGGGCTTCTATCTGTTGCCACAGATCAACAAAACAAATGTTGTCTGCCTCTTCTTCTGCTGCAAACTCCCACGTTGCAGTCTTTGCAGCTTCTTGGCTGAAAATGTTGAGCCATTCCTCAGAATTCTTGTCTTCTCCTTCTGCTTCTTTTACTGTCAGCTCCAATGCTACAACTCTTTCAGCTTCTTGGCTGAAAGTAATGAGCCATTCTTCAAAATGCTCATTTTCCCCTTCATCTGCTTCTACTTGGGCAGCTTCCAAAGCCTGCCCCAATTCTTTTTTCCTGACAGTCACAACTGAATGTTCTTTTGTTGTTGCTGCACCTGCAACACAGATTTCTGCCTCCTCCTGGGAAAGTGGTAGGAATACTCCAATTCCCCCAATCATCAGAATATTATCCTAACCTTTTTCCTCGGTCAGCTACACCTGCTGATCCAACCTCACCTCTGAGTTTATGAGACCCTCTGATAGTCTCATCTGCTCTGTCAGCTCCTCGGGCTGATCAAAACTCACCTGCTCATCCCTGCCCACCTAGAAATATGGGATGTCTCTACTGCCCTCCTGACAGTCCATGGAATCAACTAATTCCATCTCTTTTTCCTTTCCCACCTGGCAAACTGGAAACCTTTCGCTACCTTCCTGACAGTCTTTGAGATCCTGCAGAGACCTCATTTCATTGCCCACCTGGCAATGTGAAATTCCTTGCCTATCCTCCTGACAGTCCGTGAGATCCCACAACGATCTCATTTCATTTCCCACCTGGAAAACTGGAATTTCTTCTCTGCCCTCCTGGTAGTTCTTGAGATCCTCAGCTAATCCCAATTCATTTTCTCCATCACCAAGAATTTTTCCAGTCTCCGGTTCACATATCTGAACCATCTCCTCTTCTGGTCCATTGAGGCTTTCAGCATACCTCAACCATCCTTTCAACAACCTTTGCTATCTTCTGACCATCAACTCCTTGACTAGCCATTTTATCTCTAGCTTCTTCATGGGCCATTCATATACCCATCTTGGCTTCTTATCCTGCCACATCTTCAATTCAAGCTTTCCTATGTCTTCTCTTATTTCATAGAGCTCTTTATCCATTTCTGCAAGCTTTTCTGCCTTGATCCCCCTCCCAACATGCCTATGGTCTTCAGTAACCATGGTGTTGTCTCTGTCTACTCTGCTAGAAAACTTGTTGTTGTCACTCTGCACTAAGAGTGTTACCAACTTCATCCTCTAGTCCTGTTGACTGCCTTCGTGATTGCTACCTACTTGCAAACAATCGCCACAGATTCTCCAACACTCTATTTTATTTTCTCTCCTCCCTCTACTTGCAATATACAAACAAAGTTCTAGCTCTGATACCACTTGATGTGTATTAGACTTCTTTTTTACCTCTTATGCCTCCCTCGTCTGAAATACATAGATAAGATTCAAGCTCTGATACCAATTGATGCAGTAAGCCGCAAACACCACCTCGCTCTCCTGTTCTCAGGATTGATCAATCATTTCATGAGCTAAAGCGGCTCATTTGATTCCCTGTTAGAATCTCTAATGAAAACCTGATCCACGGGTCCTTCTCTTTTCCTTGTCACGACCTCTGGGTTCAACCGTGAACTTTTCCCCGACTCAGTTTCGGGTTTTGGGGTTTCGTGATCCTGACGTCAAGAGTTCCTATTCTCTTGAACTCACGAACTCCGATTTGTCGATGCGCTCCTTTCGGCCTTAGCCCCTCTTGGCTATGCCCTGGTCCATATGAATGGCTCTCATAAGACCGCATCCTTATATCCTCTCGTCATGGTTTCAGACATCGCAAATGCCAAAATGCATGGAAACTGAGTCCTCAGAATCCCCGATATCCCAATTCCCGATTCTCCGATGTGATGTCAGCCAGGCCCCACAACAACAAAGCTTTTCTCCTTATCGGGATTTCCTCTATCGCGATTTCGCCACTCGTAATATCAAACAACTCACTTTGTTGACTCCCAAATCCCGATATGCCGACACTCCGACACACGCGCGAATTGACTTTTCCACGTCCCTGTCACCTCGTCGAGATTTCGCGACTTCTAATGCTCCGGAAGTCTTTCCCTCAGGATTCGCGAAGCACCGAACCCTGATGCATCGGTTTGACTTTTCTATCTGGATTTTCCCCGATGATCCGAATCTCCACCACGTGTCCTCAACTGTTGGACGACTCTGATCCAATCTCGTTGTTTCGAAGTTTTCGATACCCCGATGACAGAAATGCTCTGTCAACTCAAAACCCGGTAGCCGATATACCAATGGGTCGCTTGATCCCCACCACGCGTCTCCACAAATGGGCGGCTCAGATTCACTCTTGCTATTTCGAGACTTGAAATGTCCTGACTTTCTCGACCTCGAGAACTCCAATTTCCCGAGTGTCGATATACCGATATGATGTTAGCTAGGCCCACAACATAGAGCTCTCACCTTTTCACCACTTGTGAGGTCGAAAGGCTTCCTCTTCCAACCTCCGATGCCCGAGTCCCAGATGTGGGTAATCTCGTGACACGTGTCCACTCCCAAACGAATGGTCCATATCAAATCTTGCTGATTCAGGGTTCCTGGTGTCGAGTGACTCTCCTCACGTCTTAGATACCCCCGATATCATGAACGCCGATATCTCGATGCACCAACGCCTTTCGTCAGGACTTTCACCTTGGTTATTCCCGATGGTAAACCTTGTGCAACTCCTGTCCGATCCGACATCTGACGGGTAATTGGACCAAGATCCAATGGTCTAGATCCATTCTTCCTGTGCTCTCCTCCTACTTCCTTCTGGACATAGAAACTAACGGTCCAAATCTCTAACTCCTCCAAAGAGTTCTTCAACCTCTACACTCCTTGCAGCTCAACTTTGTGCACCGAAAGCACTGTCCCTCATGAGCTTCTCACACGCTCAAACCCCTAAGGGATTTTATCTTTCTTTATTCTCCCTCATATGGAGAATGTAATGCCCTCCTGGCTATCTATTTGCTCAAGCAACCTCTTGCTGAGTCTGCAGGGTGTTTAGCAACCCTATGAAGATCCCTCAATGAATTCTTCCTCTAAATTCCATAATTCAAAGAGTTCTCTTCTCCCTATGCCTGTTTGCACACCTACTCAATGCCCACCTGGCAGAGTAGCCTCTCAGAACTTCCAACAGTTCTGTCTCCTGTGCACCTATGCACCCGCTCAATGCCCACCTGGCAGAGCTCTCAGAATCCTCAGTGATTCTGTTTCTCCTTGAATTCACAGCAGAGTTCTTCTCAATGCTCTGTGCCTGTGCTCAATGCCCTACTGGCAGAGTGTCAAGAATCCTCAGTTATTCTGAATTCCTAAGAACTCATAGTAGAGTTCTTCCCAATGCACCACTGTGCATATGCTCAATGCCCACTTGGTAGAGCTTCACAGAACTCCTCAGATCTTCTGTCTGCAACTGTGTTTTCTCCCACAGCCTTGCCTCCAAGGTGTTCAGGAATATTGAGGTCTTCACCGAGTTGTTGAGTCCAGTTCTTGTGCCGTAGCACATCTTTGTCTGAACCTGTAGTGTTCAGAAGTGCTTCAGTGCACCGGTATTTAGAGACCGCAGTACTCTGTCACGCCCTCCTTGCATGAAACCACAAAGAACCTCAAACCTGGAAATCAAACACTCTCCTGCAAATGCCTAACATACATCTACAACATACATTCATATCATATGAAGAACACTCATAGACATCCACATAACACAGAAATACATGCAGGAAAAATTGCTCTGTTTATATTAAAATAGAAAATGCCTGTTTATACAAGGTGTCCCTGAGCACGACCTGTAACAAGGTCTCGGCTCCTTCTCTCTTCAACTCTACCTCTACTCTCTCCTCTTACAAAATGAGATACTAAATCTCTTTTACCTGAGGGGGCTCTTCGAGCTCTTCCCTCCAACCTACCTACCCTATTCAATTACATTGAATGGGTTGTCTAGTCCAGCATCTGGATCTAGATCGTAGCCATACAAACATTAAAGGCCGATCTACCTAATGCCTGCACAAAGGCATGGCTTCCCAGCTCAACAACTTAAACATTTAATTACATTCAATTGAGATTTAAATGAGGACTGTGCCTCTCTCTTCAGCTTTGAATGCACGCGCTCGACGTGGCTGGATGGTTGGCTGGCTGATTAGGAGAGATGCTCCTGCATCAGTTGCCTTTCTCAAAGAAAAAGTTGAAGCATTTGAGAAATTTAAAATATTTAAAGCCTTAACTGAGAATCAATTAGGCAACAGGTTAAAGGAAGTAAGGTCATATAGAAGAGGAGAATTTATGTCAATTTATTTCAAGGAATTCTGTGATAAACATGGGATCAAGAGAGAATACACAATCCCAAGAACTCCACAACAAAATGGAGTAGTTGAGAGGCAAAAAAGAATAGTGTAGCAAATGGCCAGGTCAATGATGAATGAGAAGAACATTGGTCAAACCTATTGGGTAGAAGCAATACACACAACAATCCATCTTCTTAATAAATCCCACCTCAGACCACACAGTGACAAGACACCTTATGAACTATGCTATGGGAGATCTGCAAACACTTCAAAGTCTTTGGTAGTAAGTGCTACATAAAGAATAATAATGAGAACCTTGGAAAGTATGATGACAGGGCTAATGAAAGAATCTTCTTAGGGTATGCTACAAACAACAAAGGATACAGATGCTATAATAAGAGGCTGCATAAATTGGTTGATTGTATTGATGTAAAGGTTGATGAAGGAGACTCAAAAAGAGAGGTGAACAATATTGAGTCTGCTACAGAAGACACAACTAAAGTTGAAGATGAACAGGTCCAAGAATAAGGAAAAGAAGACTCTGAGTTAGATGAAGACACCAACA
This sequence comes from Picea engelmannii, assembly GCA_009831015.1. Classification (NCBI taxonomy): domain Eukaryota; kingdom Viridiplantae; phylum Streptophyta; class Pinopsida; order Pinales; family Pinaceae; genus Picea; species Picea engelmannii. The sequence continues at coordinate 575,294 of ML780635.1, read as the reverse complement.
CTCAGTCAGATTCAAATCAGTAGACAACACCAAATCCTTCCTCCAGAATTACTCGAAATAATCATCCTGCAAGTCAGATAATTGGTGAAAAAGAAAAAGGTGTACAAACCAGGAGAAAGATAATCAAAGACAACGATCAATCACATATAGCATTCATATCCATGGTGGAACCCAATAACTTTAATGAGGCCAGTAAAGACGAAAATTGGCTAAGATCAATGAATGAGGAGTTGGACCAGATTGAAAAGAATGACACTTGTGAACTCATTCCTAGGCCAACAGATAAAAATGTAATAAGATCAAAGTGGGTCTACAAAAATAAGATGAATGAGCAATGAAACATTGTAAGAAATAAGGCTAGATTGGTCTACAAAGGATACACTCAAATAGAAGGACTGGACTTTGAAGAAACATTTGCACCTGTAGCAAGATTGGAAGCAATTAGAATGTTTCTTGCTCATGCTTGTCATAAACAGTATAAAGTCTATCAAATGGATGTCAAGTCATATTTTATAAATGGAGATCTAAAGGAAGAAGTCTATATGGAACAACCAAAGGGTTTCCAACTGTCAGATAAACCTGACTTTTTTTGCAGGTTGAAGAAAGCCTTATATGGGTTCAAACAAGCTCCTTGTGCTTGGTATGACAGAATGGATACATATCTACAAGACAAAGGATTCAAGAGAGGAGCAATTGGCAACAATTTATATATCAAAATAGAGGGTAATGATTTTCTCATTGTCTTGATCTACGTAGATGACATCATCTTCGGTAGTAATAATGCCTCAATGGTACAATGGTTTGCTTCTACCATGCAGTCTGAGTTTGAAATGTCTATGATAGGGGAACTGCCATTTTTTCTAGGTCTGCAAATTACTTAGAGGTCTCACGGAATATGTCTCTCTCAAGAAAAATATAAGGGAAATCATGAAAAGGTTTCAAATGGAAGATTCTAAACCTATGAGCACACCTATGGTCACTGGATGTAAGTTAAGCAAGGATAATGACTCACCTGATGTTCATCAGAGTTCATATAGGTCTATGATAGGCAGTCTGTTGTACATAACAACATCTCGTCCAGACATAATGCATGTTGTTGGAATCATAAGAAGGTATCAGGCCACACCTAAACAGAGTCATTTGTTAGTTGTCAAAAGGATATTCAGATACCTGACAAAAACAATGGACTATGGCCTATGGTATCCTAGGAATCCAAATTTTCAACTATCAGACTATTCAGATGTTGATTGGGATAACTGTGTGGATGAAAGGAAAAGCATGAGTCGAGGTGCATTCTTCTTAGGAGATTCTCTTGTATTATGGTTGAGCAAGAAGCAAGGTTCCATTTCCTTATCAACTACAGAAACTAAATACATTGCAGCTGCCACTTGTTGTACCCAAGTATTGTGGATGATTCAAACACTTGCAAACTTTGAGGTAAAATACACTGCACCGATCCCAATTCATTGTGATAACACCAATGCAATTAGTGTGTCAAAAAATCTTGTCTTTCACTCCAAGACGAAGCATATACCCATCAAGTATCACTTCTTGATGGAATAGGTAACCAACTCTGTGGTTTCTATGCATTATATTCCCTCCAAATATCAGATTGTTGATATCTTCACTAAACCGCTTGCACAAGATCAGTTTGAGTATCTATGCCAGAAGTTGGGCGTGACCCCACTATAAATCTAAGAGATTCCATCCTATCAGGGGGAGTATGTGTTCGTTGAATTTCTAATACCTATGAGGAGTACTGCAACTGCTCAGGGGGAGCATGTTTTCTTTGACATTGATGTCAAAGGGGGAGAAAAGGAGTGGACTAAACTGAAGGAGGTCTGAACAGATTAGCGCAGTCGTTCAAGTTTGCCATCAATTCCAAAGGGGGAGATTGTTGGCATATTTACAGACAAAACATGATTTTCATTGATGGAAAGAACAACAATGGTATGTTGTAGGCATAACAACAGGGTTCCAGTCAGGAGTGCGCTTGTCATTTGATGGAAAACAGGCTTGAAAGACATCGTAAGTCCAGACAGGAGGAGCGTGTAGAGGGAGGATAGATCTTGAGCATTAGATCTAAGGATGGGATCAACCTTCGTTGGATGTAGGAGAACCTGCATGTTCTTTAAATTACAAGGTGAATCGGGATTACAAATCCCGAAAGCAGGAGGACCGTACATCATCAGGCAGGACACCTGGCGAAAGATCATCATTTCGCTGACTGGAAAGTCAAAGGAATGAGGTGTCCTAACCTCTCGAACTCGCGATATGTGAAATCATGAAATAATCTTAGTCGTTGGATCAAGGACGACTATGGGTCATCAGATCCAGGAGGTAGATCATGATAGACCACGTCAAAAAGGATAGGCGGCAGCCTACATCAACAAGGACATGTGGCACAATCATAGAAGGACACGTGTCAAGGTGATTCGATGTTTCAAGTACGTATTTCAAATCTGAGTGACACATGGCAGCCACTCGGGTGATGACACATCATCGAGTGACATCATTTCAGGAGTTTAGTTTTAGGATTTTTAGCATCAACAATCCCCCAAAGTCCAGAAAGTTGAATTTCTGGGGCAGAGGATAGTCATTTGATCACCAGGGATCGTGGACCATTGATATGAAGAGAGATAAATGCTTAAATGTCTAGCCAATGGTCATATCTCGTGGTCACATCGTCGATAGCTGGAGAGTAGAGCTAGAGAAACCAAGCTCCATTTTGAAGTTCGTGACATGGAGAGTCGAGACGACTATAGGAGAATCCATGAAGTGAGAAATCATGAAGCACCATCGTTCCTGACCCCTGGTCAACGCCGGTGGTCATGTGAGTGGAAGGAGCTAGCATAGCTAGGCTCCATTTCAGTTACTGGGAGTTGGAGGAGTCAAGGGACTCATGGTAGAATCCTGAAGTGAAAAATTGAAAAATGCTTTTTCGAATGGGGTTGTGGTCACATTGAGTGGTTATATTAGTAGAAGATTGGGGAAGGAGCTAGCAACGCTACACTCCATTTCGGAGTTTCGCGAGTGGAGCGAGGCAACTCACAGTTGGATATCCCAGAATGTGAAATCGCGAAATGCTTTCTGAATATGTGTTTGGTCACCACCTAAGGCCACATGTGAAAGGAAAGGGCTTATCCAAAAATGCAAAAATGCCCATTGTCAAGTTTTCCTTAGGAAGACAGAAGGCATGAAATGCAGGAACACGCTAAGATTTTCTCAGTAACTGCCAGAAGGACATGACTGTGTGTTATTGGGTAAATCGGTAGATGTGGACATGAACTAATCCCGCTAGATCCACTTGGATCTAGAACAAAACGAGAAAAAATAATATGCTTTCCCTAAGTTGTAATCATGGAGTTTACTATCCAAAGAGGAATAGATAACATACCTTATGAATCGCTTCCTTATATCTTTGTTGTCCCTGCTTCACTCCAGTGCTCTTGTAGAATCAAATTTGTGACAACACAAACCAACCAACGTGAAAGCAGCAATAGTAGAATTCAATGACAACCTAAACAAGTGATCAAGGAGTCATGTAATAAAACACTAATCATTTTATGGGAAAGAGATGTGCCACTGTATTATATTAATGAAAAGTAGAAAATACAACCAAATTGGCTTGATGTCGCAAGTTCCATTTTGTGGTCCTTTGTTCCAACACACACATACATTTGATCTAAAATTCACATCAAGATAATCCACAAAAGCTTGATGGAAAAATGGATGCCTCAAGCATCAGTAAGAGCAGGATTCTTCACACAGTCTTCAACCTATTCTTTCATCAATTCTCGACTTAATCTTACTTCTTCTTGCTTAACCTTTTCCATGAGAAGCCCATGATTATATATGAGAAGTTGAAGTGGTTAAAAGGATGAGGATGATCCCACCAAATCAGAGAATCCAGTAGGATCGCAACCATACAAACGCCACCTCACATTCTAGAAGATTCCCCTTCTAGAAACTTCGTGAAACCTCTTTCCTCTTTTAGCTTTGGAATGCCGCCGCACCCTGCCTATGTAGAAGCCTATGGAAATCACATGGGCCAGCCATAGAGAAGCCTAAGAAAATGATAGATTTCTACACAGTGTAGTATGAGCAGCCCGTGGACCCTTTCTAAAAAGCAACATTGTAGAGGAGGAAAGAAGTTGTTTTTCTTAGGAAAAAAGTCATGTTGGGAGCCTGAACACATGTTTTTGAAATCATCACTAAGGTGACAAAAATTATGTATAATAGAATGCACCCCAAAGTATGATGCTAGAACTCATGACAGTCGAAACACTTTGTAAAATTGTGTGCGTGTGTTGGGAACAAGGAGCGCACCAATTGGGAATCTGCAAACAATCAAGAATCCGCACAATATTATACCATGTCTGAAGTAGGCATTTCCATGTTCAGACTATAAATGATTGAAATCATAAGTATAAGTCATGGCCACCAATTATACATTGTGGATCCATGTCATCAAGATTTTACATAGCCACCCAGAATACACTATGGATCTATGTATTGGAAAACTTAGACACAGACATAGCCACAAAACATACAAAGTGGATATATGTGCCAATTCAAATCACAAGTACTCCATCGCAACCTGGATCAAAAAATGATGAGGTCTAGGGTCTTCAATCCCGTCATCCGTTAGAAGGAATCTAGCCATGTGATTACAGGTATCGAAGTCAAACATCATTAGAAACCACTTGATTACCGGTCATTAATGAAAACTGTTAACAAGTGCAAGGGAAATCACCATTGATGTCAATGATCCCTAAGGTACGATAGTACAATCCAATGAGTGTGAATATATGAGTTGAGGTCGAACACTCGATGGAATCTCTCGATCATGGATCAATGATGTAAATCCACTGTTGAGAGCGAAGAAACCTTCCATTGAGGCATACAGGCTCCAAGTTACTAAATAGTTTCTAAGTCTCATTCTTGGATAATGAGTTGAATTCGATAGGAAAAGACTCATCACAGGAGGGCCTTGATGTATCCCCCATCAAATGACACAAAAAAAAGTAACAAATTTAGGGTAAAGAAAAGTATGAATATGATTTAGAACAGACACGAGGAAGGCTGACATGATAGGAATTGACAATTGTAGATGGCCGACTCAATAGAGGGCTTGGTTGAACTTTTCTTGAACATATGGATGGCATGACACTAGGCTTGGCAGCATCAACCCAGGGACGACCCAAGATATGAAATTGCATAAAGTCAGACGAGAGTCAAATGGATTTCCCAACCCAGATACAAATGATAAAGGGGGTGCCACTTTCAAGAGCGACGCTTAATACCACTAACACAAATATAGAGACGCATATCTTTCCCAAATTTCCCCCCACCATTTCTGGCGAGTACCTCTGTATTTTTACGCAAGCTTGAGGAGGATAACATATGCTTGTTGATGTAACCTCATCCTTCATACGATTCCCTCATAGTATTTTTAACGAACCCTAAGAAGGAGTGGTTTGGTCCCGTATGGGTCTATCGATGTTCGTTTAACGAGCCCAAAGATAGAAAACTTGAAGGTTTTTCATGTTTATAGAGTCTGGAAAAACACTTAAAAGAGAACTCTCTAAGTTCCTTTTTCATAAAATAGTTCGACAGGACCGAAAAAGTGATCAACTATCACCCGTCGAATGCTTTATCCAAATACTTTTACAAGCATGAAAAGAACAAGGTCGCTCAACAATCTTTTCGTTTTTAAACAGTGTGAAAAGAGCTTAAAGATTACTCTGTAAGTTTCGTTATTTTAGTGTTACCATGATGAGTACGAAAAGATGACAAAAGTATACTCAGTTACGTTCTCATCGTTTTTCAAGCACAAGAACAAACAAAGACTAAGCTCGAGGTTTTTCTAAAAAACCCTAAAAAGTAATCGTGCATGCGACAAAAAAGACAAACAAATCGCAAAAAACTGTTCATACTTCATTGTTTGGAACCCTACTCTGCCCATCTACAAGAAGCAACACTCACGAGACCATTAGGTTTTTGATGAAATACTTTTAAATAATATAAAATATATTTAGAAAAAGTAAAAAATGAGATAAATAGGGATAATAACTCATTTTCACTATTTCATTTGTATTTGACCAAAAACTTTGTCCAAAAGCCCTTTTTCACCTCGTGTTTCGGCGGTTGATTGCGGAGAGCTCGAGCGATCATTCGATGAACAGTCTGCATGGAAACATTAATTACCTTGTCTTCTTCCTTTTAAATGGGTTTAAATTCATTATAATCAGTTAAAAGATGAATTTTTGGGTGAATATTTGGACCATAGGCACATGCTAGGGCCGTCGCAAGTGCCCTATATCGGGGCTTGCAGAAATCAAGGATTTTCGTAGGCACCTAAAGTTTCACCTGCAGAAACCCCGCTTCGTAACCAAATCCCAATCGCGGCGACATAAAACGCAAAAGAAAAAGATATGGTGGACCAAAAAGAATTCTAAATCATGATAATTAAAGGTGTTAACTTCTTTCTTTCATCTCCATGTAGGTATTTTGATTGCAAATATGTTGGAGTGGAGAGAAAGAGAGAAGGAAGACGACGATGCAATGGATTTAAATGATCCGAGTACCATAAATGCCCTACAACAGTGTGGTTTATTAAAATTCTTCAAGATCCAAGGCATGAGAGCCTAGCTGAGACTGTTGGAATATTTGGTCTGTATGTGGGATGTGGACCAACAAGTATTGCATGTGGGTGTTCATGTGCTCTCCTTGAACATTGAAGACATATACTTCTTGACAGGGTTGTCCCATCATGGGGCGCAAGTGACTTTAACAGGAGTTCGAGGTGGGGGTTTACCAATGAGTGAATACATCAGACTCTATTGTGAACCTGGGGCAGAGTGACACAAGGGTAAGGTGGCTATCAGAGGGGTTCATGATCTGACCTTGAGAACCATCATTTTCACCATTGCATGGATGGCAGGGACTGCTTCTCCACACATGGCTCTGCAAATCTATTTCCAGTATGTGATAGAATGCACAGAACCTCATGTGTTCAACTGGTGTGATGGGATTCTTCATAGTATGAAGAGCCATTTGACCAAGAGAAATAACAGGGATATAAAACAGTTTGGGTACAGATCCATCTTGGTATCTTTCTTCCTAGAAAGAGTCCCTAAATTTCACTTACAGGTAGATTGGAATATACCAGCGCCACGAGATCCGCGGATGAAGCAGTGGTGTGATCTCATGTCCTGACATGTGGAAGACTCCATTATTAGATATAATGACACATTTTTTGATTGGCTGGAGCCCCAGATCTTGATGATCGATGACTATGCATATGTTGGGATGGATTTTCACAATGATCCTGACTCAGTGCTACCTGAGGATTTTTAGTGGGGGGAACTAGGTAAGAAATACATTTTTATTTTATAGTGTTTTTGTAAATTTTTCGAAATATTAAATATTTTTATGTGTTTTTCAATCCAATGACTAATAAAAAATATCTTGACTATACATATGTAGGGCCATTTCGTCCCCCGGGTACATCCCCTATCCAGAGGCGAGGAGAAGTAATGGTAGTAGCAGGATGAGATACAGATGACTATGAAGCAATCGAGCAAAATCTAGAGGGTTTGACTGCAAGGATCCCAGATATGTCGTTCGACGAGGTCCCGAGGCATTTCCAGTGCCATACCATAGGCATGGCTAGTCCATTGAGATGATCGGTCCATAGGGTAGCACGAGCAGTAGTGTGTTACCGAGAGCAACATCCATGATGCCATTTTTGTTGAAGCTATGAGCTTCGTTTTTGATATTTTGGTCTTCAGACGAAAAACAATCGTTTTGTAAAAAAATTTGATCGTTATATATATATATATATATATATATATATATATATATATATATATATACTTGAGGCTTCTACCGGATTATTTTTCTTTGTATAATACATGTGATATGTTATTGGATTTATAAATGTCTCAGATGTCTGTCTAACACATAATTAGCTAATGCATCAATTAATGTATTTAGACATCTAGGAATGTGTTGATACTCGATATAATAAAAATAACGTTTCAAGAGGCAAATTCGTAAATATACCCATAAAAAAGTAGGACTTCGAATAGCATAGACATTACTTAACTATAACACTATTAGCTATGAATCAAGTCGTATAACCAGGCGACGAATCCCATGTGAGATAGCATCAGTCAAAAATTCGATGATGATGCTATACCCTGCTATACTATTGGTTGCACGATTGAGGCAAACACCATGTAGACTGATAAGTTTGTTCATGGGTGCATAGATTGCCCATGCAGAAGAAGCTAGGTTCAGAGTGCTACAACTAGTGCCATCAGCGAAGCTAGGTTAGGGTAATGAAGACTCCGACATCTAAAAATCAAACACAACACAAGATAAGTGGTCGAGAGTAGAAACCGAATAATGAAAAAACACACAAACATAGCACACTACAGTATGATATAGTAAAATACAAGAACTCATGCAAAGATAGTCTAAGCATAGTACTTCTTTAAGTAAATCTCATTTCTGGGTTCATTCAAAGGAATGCCATCATAATCTACTAACTCATAGGATCCCTTCTCCAACACTTGTTTGACGATATAAGGGCCTCGCCACATAACTTCGAATTTTTTGGCACCTAGCAAATCACGATCTTGTTCATAAAGGAGAACTAGATCGCCCTCAGAGAAAACATGTGGTTTGACATGTTTGTCATATTGGGCCTTGACGCATTTCTTCTAGGTTTCAATAACTAGGGTGGCATCTCGACAGGCTTCGTCCAATTTCATAAGATATAACAGATGTTCTTCTTCAACAGAGGTGTTTGGAAGAAGTTCAACAACCAGCTTTAATGATTGGATCTCACATTCAATTGGTAAGACAACTTCTAACCCATACACTAATTGGAAAGGTGTAAACCCCATGGCATATTTCATGGATGTCCGACAAGCCCATAAAGCTAAAAACAACATCGTGTGCCAACTCGTTTTGTGAATTCCTATAATCCATCAAAGCATGGTGATAAGAACCTTGTTGATTGCTTCAACTTGACCATTGGCCTATGGGTAGTAGGGGGTTGAGTTTTCATGTCAAAGACCCAACTTTTTTGTGAGCTTAGACATCATGAAGTTCTGAAAGTGGCTACCATGATCAGTGACGATAGACTGTGGGATTCCAAATCGTGCAATGATGTGATTGAATATGAATAGAGTTGTAGTTTTTCCTGTATTGTCGAATGTAGGCATCACCTCAGCCCATTTCGTGAAATAATCCATGGCTACGATAATGTATCCATGCCCCTCGATCGAGTGAGGGTTACAAGTCATGAAATCGATACCCCATTTAGTGAAAGGTCCAACAAAAACTACAGGGTGTAAAGGAGTGGGATGAGATATGATCTTATGGTTGTATGTTTAGCAAACATGGCATTTCTAGATGACAGTTATACAATCTTTAAATAAAGAAGGCCAAAAGTACCCATCTTGCAATATTTTTTGGGTAGTGGCATACCCAGACATATGACCACCACATGCTCCAAAGTGGCAATCATTCAAAGCTTTCTCAACCTCATCAAAGGTGAGACAATGATGTAATATAATGTCAACACCCCGAAGATAAAAAGTGTCATCGAGAATGATGTATTGACAGGATTGATAGCGTATGTGATGACGATCTATACTAGATAGGTCTGGCCAGAAAGTTTGAGTCTAGAGGAGTGAAGACTCCAGGAGTTTCATATGGAACTTGGGTAGGAATGGGAATAGAATCATTCAATGCATTATACCCAATAGGAAGTGATGGGATCTGACTAGGTAAAAGTGGTGTGCCAATATGTGTTTGGCTAGCCACCAAATTCCTAGTGGGAATGATCATAGTATTTGGGACCATCGTGGAATGGGCATGCTGAAGAGGGATGGTTGAACTGGAACCAACTGACAATGCTTATGAATTGGGAAAATAATAGCACGTTGTATTGTTAAAGTGATCTAAAGGTATCGTAAATGTGTAAGATGTTTCGAGTGGTTTAGAAGTGGTAGGTATTTCAACTTCTGTCTCTGAGGTAGGAGGGTTCCTTCTAGAAGTTGGAGTCTGAGCTATGTCAGTGGTAAAATAAGGATCTTCATTAAGGTCGGAGACAATTTCGGGAGGTAATCCAAAAGTGTCGATAACAAGTTCTTCAGATGAATTGAGTCGGAGAATACGTCTCTCGTATCTAGGAGGTAGGCAGAAAGCTTCCAGAGGGTCAGAAACAATTCGAAAGCTCTCTAGAGAATCATTCCTTTCCAACTGTGAAGGCACGTGGTCCTCGATCTCACTTTGTTGAGGAGAATCCTCCAGCGGGTTAGGAGGCAAAGGTTAAGAAACTTATGGATCTTCTGTAGGTAGTCCTTGCATCCTACGTGAACGACATGGAGGGTCAATGCTATCTGAACTAAAAATTCTACAAAAAAAATCAATGGCCAACTATGTTAACAAACAACACTCGCTAGTAGAATCTAGGAATCAAAACCAAGAAAACAAAACCATCCTATTCCAAAGTCACTAGTTGGTGATGAAAGCCAACGTCGTGAAGTCGAGACAAGAAGGGGTTGGGATAGGGTGGAAAAGTTATGTTGATGACCTGCTTAACAGACTTACATGCTGGTGCAAGCTCCCACACATAATCGTGGGTATACCCTCCAAGGAGCCTGAGTGATTCTAGCCAACGTCAATTCTAGGTACTGCAGAGACTTACCCCTCCACAACCACCTTTTGTAAGACCCTAAGAAGATAGGCTACTAAATTTACCACAAACAACAGTGATGCCTGGGGAAACAGTCGAAAGTCTGATCCACATGTAAGGGTAGGGTATCGAGCCCAAAGTCAACTTGAGAGGCTACCACTCATCATTGTGGGTATACCTTAAAGCGACCCCCATAATACGTGCAATCTCTACACTGAGACCAACAAAGCAGGGTGAGTAACTTTGCCAATCTCAATGCGACCTCAAGTTTGACCCTTGTGTGAGAAGGGTTTCCTAGGACAAAATGTTGCAAATGGATTTGAACACTCCCTGTCACAAGATACAATTGTTTGTTTTGTGCTTTGGAGAGTGTGTCTCACTACCTATTCCAAAGCTCTAGCCTAGCTAATGTTGGTGTAAAAGAGCCCTAGAAAAAGTTACTAGTTAAATTTTAGAGTTTCACAATATTATTAAAGGTTGTTGTTACTCAAGAGGGAGACGGGAATGAAACCAATGTTGTGTAAGACTTTGACCCAATAATGTGCAAATAGAAATGAATGATGAAAACTTTCATTCGATGAATTCTATCTACAGTAGGGAGAAATTATTTTTCTAGAACAACGCAACTACGATGTACAATTCTTTTCTTTGAGCATAGTACCAAAAAATCATCAACAATGCAATTTCACTATTCATTATTTTTCAATGTTTCAGACGCCAATATTTCCTGTATAAATGATCGCTAAAAAGACTTTAATTTTTCCTTTCGAGAAACCAAAACAAGGATGTAACTAAGAAAGGATAAGCAATCAATGAAAATAAATCACTCAACAAACACCCAAATCGATCTTTCAATGGAGATAAAAATAAAAATTGATAAGAAAATGTCTCTTCAAATATGAATAAGAAATGTTTTTTTGATCATTAAGCAATCCAAAAGATGTAAGCAACTTACAAATCCAAATCCAAACCAAGACCTTTAATCGAGTAAGCACTCGAACGCAAGTACAGAGATTATATCCTTGTTGATAAAAATAAAAAACAAAGATTGAAAAAAGATCAAAAGAGAGGTGTTCGATCGCCGAAACCAATCAAGATCAAGCTGAAACAATCAGAAGAATTCAAGAACTGGCATTAAAAATCCTTATCCAGTTGACTAAAGGAAAACTGGACAACAGTAGAGGCCAAAACCCAAACCAATTTTTTTCTTTCAAATACCATCACAGGTGGGCAGTATAACACAGTGCAGAAACAAATGATTTCTACGAGCGAGAAACATGCAGGGTTCGGAAATCCTGTGTTGAAACAAACCACCAGGGTGTAGAAATGAATGGTTTCTGCAGGCTATCTATAAGGTGCAGTGCAGACGTGTTTGAAAAATCAAGAATTTTGGGGAAAAAGGAAAAACATCTAGGTGTACTTTTAAACCTAGGGAGTGTGAATGGGTCTCCTAGAGACTCAGAGATTGATATCAAGTAAAAATAATAGGTCAAAAGAAAATGGACAACAAAAAACCACAATCAAATTGTCTTCCCCAGTGGAGTCACCAATTTTGTTATTGGGTAAATCGGTAGATGCGAACATGAACTAATCCCCCTAGATCCACCTGGATCTAGAACAAAACGAGACGGAACAAGACACTTTCCCTAAGTTTAAATCATTGAGTTTACTATCCAAAGAGGAATAGATAACATACCTTATGAATCACTTCCTTATATCTTTGTTGTCCCTGCTTCACTCCAGTGCTCTTGTAGAATCAAATCTATGACAACACAAACCAACCAACGTGAAAGAAACAATAGTAGAATTCAATGAAAACCTAAACATGTGATCAAGGAGTAATGTAATAAAACACTAATCATTTTATGGGAAAGAGACGTGCCACCGTATTATATTAATGAAAAGTGGAAAATACAATCAAATTGCCTTAATGTCGCAAGTTCCCTTTTAGTGGTCCTTTGTTCCAACAAACACATACACGTGCTCCAAAATTCGCATGAAGATAATACACAAAAGATTGATGGACAAATGGAGGCCTCAAGCATTAGTAAGAGAAGGATTCTTCACACAGTCTTCATCCTATTCTTTCATCAATTCTCTACTTAATCTTACTTCTTCTTGCTTAACATTTTCCATGAGAAGCTCATGATTATATAGGAGAAGGTGAAGTGGTTGAAAGGATGAGGATGATCCCACCAAATCAGAGAAACCAGTAGGATCGCAACTATATGTACACCACCTCACATTCTAGAAGATTCCCCTTCTAGAAACTTCGTAAAACCTCTTTCCTCTTTTATCTTTGGAATGCCACCACACCCTACCTATGTAGCAGCCTGTGGAAATCCCGCGGCCTAGCCATAGAGCAACCTGTGGAAATGATAGATTTCCGCACTATGTAGTATGAGCAGCTTGCAAACCCTTTTTAAAAAGCAACCTTGTAGAGGAGGAAAGAAGTTGCTTTTCTCAGGCAAAAATTCATGTTGGGAGCCTGAACACATGTTTGTGAAATCATCACTAAGGTGACCAAAATTATGTATAACATTGTGACTACTAGAGGAGTCGAAGAGTCTCTAGGTAACTGCCAGTGGAGCATAGACTCATTATAGAGGCTACTGATAGATGAAAAAGCGTCTAAGTCTGTTACACCCAGTGAAGCCAAAGAATCTGAGTACAACGACCAGTGATGATGAATGCAGTGAAGTGTAGGCAAGGGGATAGCGCATGAAGCATGCAGAGGGTGCACAAAGACTATAAAAAATGTAGAATCGAGAAGATATGAGTTGTTATTTTTTAGAGTGATTTATGCAGGTAGAATCATTCAGTCTAGAGGGAAAAAAGGGCAATAGAAGCAAGGAACAAAGATGCATGTCTGAGACAGTAAAAGAAGGCTAAGGAGCACAGACAAAGATAAAGAAGAAGATAAAAAATATCAAGAAGATGCGGGCAAAGAGACACTGATGTAGACAGAGCAGAGCAGTGTAGCATAACAGTGATGATACTAGTAAGCCATTGATAACTATTGAATCACTGTAATAAATTCACAGAAATCAAAGATTTATATTTCAGGGTGGTAGTGAGGTGCTAGGGAGGACTGTTGTCCTCAGAGTTTCAAGTGGGTGCTTGAACACTGGGATTTGTAGCTTCCATCTAGTTTTTGCCAGAAAAACCAGGGTGGCAGGGAGGTGCAATGGAGAACAAGTGTTCTCTGTCATACAGGTTAGAGCCTGTGTGACTGGAAGTTGGTGCTTCCATCCAGTTGGTGCTAGGACACTCAGGGAGTTGGTGCTTCCTTCTAGTGGGTGCTAGAGAAACCAGAGAGTAGGTGCTCTCAGCAAGTTGCATCTTGTAAAACAGAGGCTGTAGCCTGAAGAGGATTTGGAGCTCCCAAGAATGATAAAGTACAGAATATGAAGATTATTTATCATATAAAGAAGAATAGGTTTTTACCCTTTATGGGTTTCCTCGGGGAATATCTGTCTCTGTGTATTTCATGTGTGTGATTGATGTTGAATATTCTATTACTTACTTCCATGCATTATTGTGATGGTCACTAAGTTCTCTGTAAAGATTTTAATGTAAGCATAATTGTTTAAGCACAGTAACAACTGATTCAACCCCCCCTCTCAATTGTCCAACACATATGACTGTCTAATTGGCATGGATTGGTCCAAAAAATACCATGCTATCCTAGATTGTTACAACAAGACAATAACTTGTCTTGATGAGAAAGAATAGAAATCCAAGATTCAAGGCATTCCAAGAGATTTAGTTGTTAGAGAAATTTCATCCATGCAACTAAAAAAGAGTTTTAGGAAAGGATTTCAAATGTTTGCAGCCCATATGGAAGAGGCAACAAGAGATTAAGTGGTAAATATTGAATACCATCTAGTCTTTTAAAGATGTTTTTGGTGGAAATCCTGAGATTTCCACCAAAGAGAGACATTGATATCTTTATTGATTTGGTGCCAGAAGCTACCCCAGTGTCCAAGACCCCTTAAATAACGGGCACACTAGAATTGAAAGAGTTGTATATGCAACTAGAGGAACTTTTAAATAAGTGGTGTATACGTCCAAGCATGTCACCTTGGGGAGCCCCAATTATTTTTCTGAAGAATAAATACAACCTTCAAGATGTGTAATGATTTCAAATAGCTGAATACGGTCACTATAAAGAACAAATATCCTTTCCTAAGGATTCATGATCTATTTGATCGCCTAAAAGGTGAAAAAATCTTTTCCAAGATTGAATTGAGATAAGGTTATCATCAAGTGAGGATAAGGGAAGAAGATATCATTCATAACAAGGTATGGGAATTATGAATTCACGGTAGTGCCATTTGGACTATCAAATTACCCAATCGTTTTTATGTGTCTAATGAATGGAGTTTTTAGTGAGTACTTGGACAAGTTTGTGATTGTTTTCTTAGATGATATTATCATCTACTCTAATTTTGAGGAGGATGAGAATCATTTAAGAATGGTGCTAAAGGTTTTAAGGAATCATAAATTGTATTCCAAGTTAAGTGCATATTTTATCAAAAGAATATTCATTACTTGGGGCATATTATTTCAGCAGATGGGATAAAAATTGATCATAAGAAGAAAGAGACCATTAGAGGATGGCCAGTGCCTAGAAATGTGACAAAGGTGAGAACATTTATGGGTCTTGTAGATTATTACCGAATATTCATAAAGGGTTTTCAAAGATTGCAAGCCCAATCACTTCTTTGCAAAATAAGGGAGTGAAATTTGAATGGAATTTCAAGTGTGAAGAAAGTTTCCAACAGTTGAATTTTTTTTTTATAAGTGCGCCCATATTAAAGATTGCATATCTAGATGAAGGATTTGTAGTGCACATGGGTGCGCGCAAGGAAGGGCTTGGTGGAGTCCTCGGTAAAAAATATCATGTGGTATGCTATGAGTCTTGAAAACTAAAAGAGAATGAGAGAAATTATGCTATACATTATCTAGAGTTAGCAACCATTGTAAATGCATTAACAATGTGGATACTATCATCGCAAAAATTGTAGGTTGGGAAAAGCTCAAACCAATCCACGAGATGGCGATAACTGTGGGAGAGTCTACCCATTTTTGCCTTAGATAAACTCTCTCCTCACTTTAGTGAAGGAGAAATATAACACAAGGGGGGAATCCCAGTGACCCTAGGGGGATTGAGACAGAGGATGGAGAGATGATAAGTGAAACCCCTATAGGTCAATGATAGAAATTATGGATGGCTTGAAAATGAATCTTTAAGAAGGACACATGATTTCCAAGTGATAGATACTTGCAAAACAATGTTATCCCTTCCTGGAACAAGACAAATAATGGATATATAAGCCTTTAAACCAAGGGGAGCAAGCAAGAAACCTTGTTGTCCCAAATTTTGAAAAGTTATAGAAATATATATCAGAAACATAAATTGATATTGGATGCAAATTTAACCATCCAAAATCTAGTACAAGATATTAAAAATAAAGCTATCAAATACTACTCCAACTTCCAATGATTAAAGTGAGATTTTGGTGGTGATTAGGGATGTTTATTGGATGTTATCAGAAATTTATTATAGAAGCCAAGTGGCTGTAGAATTTTTTTTCTACAGTATCAAATCCAACCATAAAAATCAACAAGTAATCCGTAAAAAATACAGGCAATGGGAAGTAGAACAATAATAGATGTTTACAAGTAAATTTCAACAGTTGGTAAGTGTGCAAAAAGTAAAAGAATTTAGAGTTTTCTTAATCCCTGATGGTTGTTAAGTTTATAACATGATTAAACTTTTTGTCCTAAAGAGGATTCTTTTAGGGCATAAGAAATATTATAACACTAAGAAAATATTTCAACTCGAACAAATTCAATATCTTGAAAAATTACTTATTTCAATGCAAGTATTTTATTTCTCCAATGGAAATTTAAAATAGTTCCTTGTAAAATGGGTTATGGATTATTCTTGCAATAGGTTAGATATACTACCTCCCTAGGGGTGTAAGCCCTTTTACTCCCTAGGGAAAGTAAAACCCAACAAGGTAAATCTAGGAGGGTGTAAGCCCTTTTACTCCTCCTAGCAACCTCTACAATAGCCCTTTCAACACACAACAATGATAAAACTTGGTGGAGGATGTATGCCCTTATAATCCTCCAAGGATCTAGCCAATATAAACCATGGAACAAGAAAAAAAACTAATAATATGAATATTTTCCTTACCAATTCCAAAAAAGCATGCCAATATAAACCCTAGTTACCAAGTATTTCATCACCAAAGTTAGAGAAAAATACTCAAAGATATAGAAAACCACTTCACTCCAAAAGACAAGAGATAAAAGATAGCACGAGAGAGAGAGAGAATTTTCAAAAGTGAGGCACAAATTTCAACCAAGTATCCTCTCTAAGATGAGAGAGTTATGATCAAAATGAAATGAAATGATTCTTATTTATACACATCTTCTAAAAATTGTTTTTCCACTTAAGTTAGGGTAAACCACAAAACAAGGGAGACATTTCCCTTTATTTGTCCCCTTCACAATATTAAATTTAAATTTAACCCTAAAAATGCACATAAGAAACCCTAAATATGATGCCAACCCTCTCTAGGGTGACATTTTGGCACTTCTAGAAAATAGTTTGATCTTGGAGGTGAAACGTTAGGGTCTCCTTCATAAAAAGGCACCAATTGTAAATCAAGTCAACACCACTACCACCAAAACCCTAGCCCTAGGGTGACGTCAAGCCCTAATATGTAGTGTTCTAGCCTCCAAAGGAAAGTCGTTTGGATGATGAAGGGATAGGATAGGTACTCTAAGTTGTCTCCCAAGCCTTCAAAGCATACCATCATCATCTGGTGTGTGGGCCATGGTATTGGATCTATGGGATTATTTCCCCAAGGAAGCCCAAGCTAGGCTTGTTTCTCCAAAACTATCCACCAAGCAAGGTCCTGCAAAGACAATGAATACACCCTCCAAGGATATCAATTCAAATCCATCATGATAAGTAAATCAAATCAATAAAAGAGACACCTAACCATGTGCATCAAAAACCACCTCATCAAATTAAACAAGTGCTCAAAGACCCTATGCAACTTACCAAGTTTAGGTATGGACTGGAGGCAATGAAGGGGGCACATTCCTTGGGTTAACATGTTGAGAAGAATGAGATATTATGGTGGGGACTGTTGTTGGAGAGAAAAGAGATGACGGTGCATAAGTGCAGGGGAGGGGGAATATAACATCCCCACTATAATCCCCAGTTCAATTAACACATAATGTAGATATGAATGTGGCTATGACCAGTAATGTAATATGCAAATTGTATTTTCTGATTTTAATAAATATAATGTTATACTAGATGTTGGGAATATGGAAAAAGATGGGGGTTGAGTTTTCCACAAGAGAAGAGAGCGTCTAAGAGGGGTCCAAGGCGGGGACGTAATTATGGGTATTACTTTAGCCCATTTTCCTAAATTTTATTATCATTGGGGTTAAATTCTAATTTTTTGTTTGAGTGTATGAGAGCCCAATCATTAAACTCGTGTAAGAGGATGGGTGTGCGAGTCACATCCCATAGTTATTAAAATTATGGGGATAAAGTATAATCAACATTGGGTAGAGTGAGAAGTCAATTGTCTTGGAAAAATAGAGGAAATTAGTATGGGGAAATTAGACGTTTTTTCTCATTCATTTTTTGGTATAAACAACAAGCAAGGAGTAGGGAAAAAGAGCACCAGACCTAGAGAAAGAAGGCATGGTGAATTCAAGAGCATGTTGGTGCAAATGTGGAGAATTTTGGAGCTAGAATTTGAAGAACCGAGTTGTCAGGATTGAAGAGTGAACTCCTGAGTGAGTTGCATTGTAACAACAAGTGTTTGTTGTTGGTTATTGGTAGTTTCTTGGAAATGAGTTCCCTTGAGTTCCCAACAGAGAGATTCCTAGTTGTTTATGCTAGAGAGACCCTGATAAACAAATGGGAGACATGATGGAATGAGAGTAGTGAATAGGTACATTCCTTGGGTTGGGAAAGTCAATAGGAAGAAACATGGAAGGAATTTAGGATAGTTGTAGGAGAATACCGATGGGTTGTGTGATAGCAAGCTATGAGTGGACTTTGAGAGGCACCCTTCTCTTGTGAATTTGTAGCCCCATCTTGAGGGTAACTTTCTGTTGACATCTGAAACAAGTCTATAGTTGGGTGGAAAGTCCTTCCAAAGTAGTTGGTTGCACAAGTATTTTAAAAGATAAGTGTTTGTCTATTTTCTGAGTTATTTCATAATTTTAATTATTGTTCTTAACTTCGTGTATTGAAAGATTCATCCACTCCGCTATGGACCTTATACCATCACCAAGGTTGTGGGTGATAACGCTTTTGAGCTCAGCATTCCCCCCTTCCTTGGCTTGTACCCAGTGTTTAATGTGGACTGCCTTCGTCCATAATTCCACCATTATTGGACACCTCAGAGGTAGCAGAACAATTAACACCAACAAAGCTCAACCCTGACAGGATGGAACAGGAATCCACTGATCACATCATGGAAACATAGGTCAAGGTCACTCGCCAACTGAAGTTTCATATTTATCGTGTTGTCAAATCAGGGCATCTCATGCACCAAGGAAAGTGGCTCACCCGGGGCCAAATTCAATAGAAATTTCTTCATCTGATGGGGGAAATCAATGCAATGGAGACCATTTCTTCATAAGGGGGGGGGGATTGATCTAGGTGGAACTATATGGTGGTACTTTGTCACACTGTAGATAGAGTTAGAGTGTGAAATCATAATGTGTAGTCCTCAACTAGACCTTTCCAATGGGCTATCATACACCTAAAATGAAGATCATATGCAAAAGTTACAACCCCGGGAAGTTGATGTGCCAACTTACCCCAACATGACCCACATGGATTTTGGCGCTTCATCTCCTAGGGATAGGTTTTTGGATGTCTATGGTTTGGGCATTCATGTTTGATGTAAAAATTCCTTCAGAACATCATTGTAATCATCTTCTTGCAAATGAGCACAATCGTCCCATATCTTCTTAGAGATAAGACGCCACGATTCTAGCAAGCTTGTTTGAGTCTACATTTTACAGTTTCAACATATTTCTTTATTGAATAGCAGCCAAGTTTTACTGTATATTTGTTATTGTTCATTCTATCTTTGGGTTCATAATATAGATCTGTATTCATTTCATTCTTATCATAAAATCCAAATCACCTTATTCCTCAAACAACTCTCGGTTCCATGACCACACCATCTAGGGATTCTCAACCACTTAGCTATCTTTCCAGGGCTTCTTCTAGGGTTGACTAGGTTTGACATCAATGCCTCTAGACTTCTTCTAGAGTTTACATCAATGAAAACCAACTTTCCAACACAACATAATTCGTGAAACTAACACCTCTAATTCCCATAAAGAATTGGTCCCCTATTTGATTCTTGATCTCTCACGTTTTGAGTTATAGTTAGTGATTGTGGATTCTTCTTTAAGGGGGTGGCAAGAGATTAAAAAAAAGAAGGGAAAAAGGGGCGATATTGATGATTATTTTTCAGTAAGCAATGACATGTACATTAATTATCTAATTTTATTGTAGTTAGTACATTCTTCAAGTGCATTCTAATTGTATTTCTAATGTTCTTTGAACACCTAAAGAATGTTATTTTATTTCTAAACTGGAATAGAAAATTGTGTGTTTTTGTTTTGGAAAAAAGAAAGCATACAGATGTAATAATGTTTATTACAAAACTATGGTAAAATGTTATTGCAATGAGAATAGTGAGGTGCATCTATAGCCTATTATGATAGAGATGTTGCCATGTTTGTCACATGGGTGTCATTTACATGTCAACTTTAAAAAAAATGCCTACAAACACACATCCATCTTAACTCTGGATCTCTGGATATATTAGGCACTACAAGTGATCAATTCTCTTAAAGTGTAATTTTTTTTTGTTCGCATTGAGAGTAGTGAGGTGCATCTGTAGCCTATTATGATAGAGATGTTGGCATGTTTGTCATATGGGAAACACTTACATATAAACTTAAAAAAGAAGATTCCTGCCAACATAGATCTGTCTTAACTTTAGATCTCTTGATCTATTAGGCACAATAAAGGATTAATTCTGGTAAAGTGTAAACTTTATTATTGTTAAAGATGAAACTAACAAGGAACATTCATAGCTCTCACAACTCTCAACTACTCTAACCTAATTATGTAAATATTTATAAATAAAAATGCAATTTTAATTATTGTTAAGATATCTATATTTACATTGAAACAATATTTCTATGAAAAAATATATAACCAAAATCTTCAAATATTTTGACAATGTGCAAAGATCTAGACTTAGTAATAAAATGATGGGTCAAAATTTGAAAGAAATTTAATGGAAATATACGACCGAACAAAATGGTGAAATATCTGCACATTATGCATGCAATTTCCACCGACTTATTTCTAACCTATCAATGTGACTAGAAGCAATGGCCTGTTCACGGCCAGCAACATCTGTTGACTTCGCTGCTAGGCCTTCCTATGACTGGAATCTACAATCGGGGGTAAGGATTGCCCCTCGTATTAGTCTGAAATCCACCTTCTGTTTGTTACAACACCCTGTAAATGAGATGGAGTCGAAGATGAAGATCAATATCAAGATGAAGCTGAAGTTGAAGTTGATGAGTATTCCTGCCAATCTTGGGGAACAAGTGTTGAGAGCTCTGTCCAAAACCATGTCAATACTTTATTTTTACTCAGAAAGGTGTACATGTATTGATAATGAGTATATTTAATAGGTTTTTAGTGCTTAATCAGTTTTGTAAATACAAGATTAAATATTGATGGAATATTTTTAGTCGTCTCAATAAATCAATGATTGTGATTTCAACCATTAACTTCCTCACTATTATAAAGACATCCATTTACATATTTATTTTTTTACTTTTACTTGATCATATTTAAAATTTACTATGGTGACTAACTGATTGTCAAGTCTGAGTGATTAACAAAGATTAATATTTATCAATTTAATATTTACCAATTTATGAGTAATTCTAAAGCTGGCAGGTTTGGTAATGTAGTGTCATGTGCAACAGTGCTTTTCATTTTATGGCCAGCCACGAGTTTGGGACTGTGCTAGTATTTATTATAATAATAATCATTTTTTTTAAGGTTACTATCAAGTTAAATATTAATTGGTGTATGAGATCCCTTGTTTATAGTATAAGGGATCTTCTTCTAGGTGTATACCAGGTGTATATACTATATAGTGTAGCTATTTGACTGATAAAGTTTACGAGATGTATATACTATATCCTTTTGTATTTAAACCTATAACCTTCAAAGAGAAAACACATATAATTGTAAGTAACTTTGTTCTTTATTATATTGTTAGTCCCTGCTCCCTACTGACGGGGAGTGTTGTTCTCGGAGTAGTATACAGGGCAGTGATATCGTTTCATATTTGGCGATCTCGTGAATATATGATTGTTGAAATATCTATTTGGATAGATTCAAATTTCTCATTTTAATTTAATATTACATTTTGAAGAAATGCATTAAATTACACTTGAAGTTTATGAAATTTTTACGGATTTCATGGATAATATGTTTTCTCTATATTTTTTTTTTCCCTACTATAAGAGGAAATGAATACTTTATCTCACGTGGTTGTTTTTATTTTTCTTTTATTATATGTTATAAATTAAATTTAAAATCCGTGAAATCTTTTCTTTATTTTAGATTTTTTTATTTTTATTGATTTATAAATATTAAAAAGTTAATGAGACCACTTTTTAATTAACAGTAAAATAAAATAAATTTGAAAAAAAATATCGACCACTCATCTTGTCTTATATATTTATGAGACAGATTGTTATTTCGTCGAATGTTTAAGCTCGTGGCAGCATTGAATATATATACAAGACACGTTTCCCTGTAGACAGCAATCCTCCCAAGTTGTCTTCCTCAAATTTGTCTGCAATGCCCAAGTTGCGATTGTCCTGCTACAATGATTACACTTTGTTATGTTGATGTTGTTGCCTCAATCATTGCTGCAACCTCTATCAAAACTTAAAAAATATCTAAGTGTTGAATTCCTGTGAACTTACCGCTGCGCCCATATTTCAACCAACTCTATCATGTATTTGTATAATGCTATCCTCAATTTCTGCACTGATTGTGTAGCTAGTCCAATAGTCGCGTCCATTTATTGAAATGTGATTCTCCATGATTGAAATTAATCTTTTCTATCTGCATCTTTGTCACTCCATCCAACTCCAAAAAATAAGGAAAGTGTCTACCCTTGACTTAGTATTGTTGCCATCCTCCAATATTTGTTAAGGAGATCCTCCATAATGTCTAAGTGTTGCACTTCGAATCTACTGGTGCATCCATACTTTGACCTCATGTTCTCATTCACTAACTCTCCAAGTGTTGAAGTGTTAGGGACCTAACCTCACTAACCCCTCACGTAGGTACAATAATATATTTTCCATGTAAAAAAGGTTGATATTAATAAATAAGTCCTAGCAATAAGGAAGAATAAGTCAAATGTAAGAAGACATAATAAAAGCTTCCACTTCTAGAAAGATCTTCCTCTAGATTGTTCTTTTGGTAGATAGATTTAGTATAAATAGGAGTTGAGAGAAGGAGAAGTATTTGTCTTGAGAATTATTGTAATAGAGTGTTTCTATGCTAGAGGTTTCCCCCTCGAAGAAGCAAATGAACATTATTTCCTATCAATAAAGGTATTATTTTGGTGTTGTGGTTCCTTATATTTTGTTGTTTCATTGTTACTATCTGTAGTATTTTTTTTTTCTACTATTATAATAGATTTGGTACCTAACATGAACTATCACATTCATTCCTTGAGAATGCAAAACATGCCCAAAACTTGGTCACTTCCTTCCGCAGTTCATTCCATTCACACAACAACCTCAAGCCAAAGGCAAGGTCACCCCTCACCTTCTTGCACTATGAATTCACCCCAAAACAAATTCATCCATGGAAAACTTGACTACACATCCCACCTCATGGTCTAGTTAGCCAATCTATTGCAATCACACACAATTTGCATCACATCCAATTCTATGAAGAATCAAGGGAAACCACCGTGCATCTACACGTCCAACAAACTCTACCCTTGTGAATCAAATTGTGATCAAGTCCACAAGTTTTTCTTCCTTACTCTAATTCTTTCCATCTTCACTATCATCTCTGGATATGAAACGTCCCATCTGTACCAAGAACCATATGTCCATACTTCCTTTTCCCCAGTGCTTCATCACTCATCCATGCTACTATGTCTACCTCTCTATGCCTTGGAATGGTTAGGCTTCACCCTCAACCATGATACCTTGAAGCAAGAGAAACTCCCATGCCCAAGTAATATCTTCATCCTGCAATTTTCCTATCCGCACAATCCCCAAACCAAGGCAAGGCCTCAACTCACCTCCTTACGTCAAGTCGCCTCTTTGCAACTCAGCATCTACAATGAGTGTGTCCAACATTCCCACACTCCTCAAAATGTCCCAACAAACTATCCAAAGTTCTATAAGTATAATAAGTCACCCCCAATGAACTTCCATGCCTTAAGCACGTTCGAACCAATGCTCTTGCCAACCTTAATCAATGATCCACTCCAGACATCTGATTCATCGCACAATCGTCTAAAAGTCACCAAGGTATGTTCTGTCTAATCCAATGTCCCACACCAAAGGCGAGTGAACACCACCCAAGTCACTTGATCTGCATTCTCCCCGTTCAAGTTGACTACCAACAATTCTTGGTCAACTTATTTGTTGACTCCATCCATCTCCTAGAACAAAAATTTCTTTCACCTCCTGCAAGCATCCAAACTTTGGCATTGTCTTCACAACTATCAAGTCATTGCATGACCCAACATGTCTGGCTAAGGCACCAAGTCATCAAAGAGTTAGGAAAATCCTCAAGTCACCTCCACTGCTGCACCCAAATCTTCCCAAGTACAGTATAGGAGTCGTCCAAGTAGGTCTTCCTAAGCTCTCTGCGCATTCACCCAAGTCAAGGAGTCCCAACTGCTACATGACTTATTTGAATCTGTACCACTTGAGCCACCCTCAATTCTGTCGGTTTTTACCATGGAAACATATTACATTTGAACCACCAAGTCATCTAAATTCTCTTCAAAGAAATCACCGCAACACTTAGGAAATGCAAGAACTCAAAACCAACCATACCTTTCCAATGACATTCTTGGTTGCACCCATGGTTCAAGTCTATTATCCTAGATATTCACTTTCCCAAGCCACTGACTCTCTTTATGAACTCCCCTTAATCACTATGCGTAGCTCCACACACCTACATAGCACCTTCGCTCTGATACAAGGATGAGTCAATCCGTCCACTTCAAAAATACATCTAATTCCCAAACTTATGCAATTGGCCAAACTCAACTCCAATGTCCTGCCATCTCTGTGCCTTGATTGATTCTTCTTCAAGGAACCATGCACACACTACCCAATTTCCAATTCATACTGTTGTTAACTAACTTATGTAACTCTACAAATATTCACCTCATTCAAAGGTTGCGGTCGGCACACTTGCCCAACAATCCAACTCAACTCAATTGTTGTTCTTAGTGATGCATGGCGTGAAGATGTCACGATAAAAATGTTCCCAACAAACTGCCTTGTTGCAAGTTTCTCTAGGTTGCATCAAGTCATCCAACTCACCCAAGTGTTTCAACTTGTCGCAACCCATAACTACTCCCCTTCACGATCACTTATGCGATCACCCACTATGATCACTTATGCAAACATATCTATGACAAGGCCTGTGTTCATCCACCTTCACCAAGTGCTTCATTCACCCAACAAACCTTACTGAACTTGATCTCTTTTTACTAGTAAAGTCTAGGAGGTATACATACCCTACCCCTCTGGATTTGAACATATGACCTCTTAGGAGGAAACACATGTTCTTAACCAGTAGGCACACTCAAGCTATATAAAATATGAAAGAGAAGCAATATATAATAATGAAATATGTTTTTATTTTAGTTTGAAATATATCAATTTTTAAAATAAATCTATTTTTTTTAAAACTGTTTTTTAATATTTTTATTATAAATAATTTGTATTTAAAAAAATTATACTATTTAAAATAAATTTTCAATTAAATAAATTTGAATCTATTAAAAATTATATATATATAATTTAAACTTAATCTATCATATACCGTTTTAAAAACATTATTTAATATTTATATATAAATTATTAATATAATTTCATTTTCACTAAACACCTAGTTAAATTTCATTCATTATAAAAACCAAAAGCTATAAAAAAAGCATGACAGATTTTGACTTGCAAGGTGGTGTAAGGCAATTGATTCTTTTTCTCCAAAAGTACATGTACGTGTCTTATTATACTACCGGAGGCACGGAGGTAGTATATAGCAATGAGTTAGCATTGACTTTCATATTAGTCTTATGTTGACTTAAAAAATGTGTATAAATTTTAATGTTGAACATAACAAATAAAAAAAATATTTTTCAATATAACAAAATTAGAATTTTTATGACCTCTAATTGGTCAATAAATTGATAGTGTTATTGCAATCTTCACTTCATTCGAGGTTTGAAATTAATTTTGACATGACTATATATGAGTGTCACTTTCTTATAAGGTACAACTCTATTGATAAAATAATTTTATAACAAATATAAAATAAAAACCATACATATGTTCATATTGAATTAGCCCCCTTTCACAACTCCCAAAACACATTGAATGGAGACACTTTACCCATCAATTCTATATAAACCACGTCACATGAAATGAATCCATTGACCTATGAAATATGACTCTTTTTATTATTTTATTTTCTTATTTTTCCAAATATGTAGTTATGAAACCATTTTTAATTATTTTGGTAAGTTACCATTGACCTATGAAATAAGACTCTTTTTTTATTTTCTTTTCTTATTTTTCAAAGTGTGTAGTTATGAAACCATTTTTAATTCTTTTGGTAAGTTAATTGATAGCTACGGGGTTAGAAACCCAATGGATCTCGTGGCAGGCTTGTTCGGGCACTAGCATTGGTGGGGCAAACTCCCATTCGTTTTTTTGGCAGACATGATTTGACATATGGTTAAACTTGTTAGGACAATCTCTACGAATGCAAAACCTCCACTATATACTAAAATCTGCTATTCAAAAAACCAGCTGCTTATGGAGACATATGATAGAAACGCTGGGCTCCAAAATAAATTTGTTTTTTTTTTTTTTTAATGACATATTTTAATTATAGGAACGAGCTAAAGGACTCACACACCCTCTGAGGGGAATGGGAAACCTCAAAGGCAAAGGAAACTCGATAAGTTAAAATAGATTTGAGTAAAATTTCTTTTATTATTTTCAAAGGCAGTATATCGCAGCCTGCCACACTTGTTTCTCTAAACACTTATCCTAGTATATAAAAACTAATGCTAAGAAATTTATTTTTTCAAAAAGTGGACCTAACCTCACTTCAGGTTTGCTGAAGAATTAATCCGCAAATAACAATTTTGTGTTTTATTTATTCTCTAAACTTTAGAGTTTGTTGTTATGATATATTGAAGGATTAATCCGCAGATAACAATTTTGTGTTTTATTTATTCTCTAAAAGAGTTTAGAGTTTGTTGTTCCGATATGCTGAAGGATTAATCCACAGATAACGATTTTGTGTTTTATTTATTCTCTAAAGAGTTTAGAGTTTGTTGTTCCGAATTATCAGAAAGAAAAAGTCTCAATAGTAATGGACAAAATAAATTATGTTAGTGAATTTGAAAAGAAGGTTAAACAAATTGAAGATTTCAAATCCAAAGGTTTAAAAAGGATCCAAGCAAAACTATTCTAATGGCAGCTATGAGAAATTGAAAATTGAAGGAGATAAAACTGTTAAATCATCACGTCCATTATGTTTTAAAAACAAAATTTGTTTCATTGAACTCTTATTATTTGTTCATCTTTATTATTAAATGTATGTGGATGATGTAATAGACCTAATAAATACACATTGTCGCATATGAAAGAAAGTAATAAATAAAACTTTGTGATTTAAATAAAACGTTAAAAAAAAACACGAAAAAATTATAATTGTTATAAAAAAAATTGACATGTAGGGATTATTTAAAATTCCAAGCCTGCCCCCATCGTGTCTCACAAAATACAATATTGTCTCGAGCTTCAACTCCAACAACTTTTGTAGACTTTTACAAAACCAGAGTTTGTGCTCTCAGACTTCTTCGACTCCTTACAGTTGTTGTTGCTTGCTACCTATCAACTATGTTCTCTCTTCATATCAACTTCCTATAGAATCATACATATATAGATAAGAGAGAGACTTCATGTAGAAGTAAAACTGATTGAAACAATTAATATGACAATAAATTTCGACTCACTCTCATCTGCATAAAAGATCTCGAGAAAGATAAAAATCGACTCATTAAATAAATTCCTGCTAACACTTCTCCTTGACGTGGCTGACAAACTAACATCTCTTCTTTTCGTGACAGACATAGTCTACGTAAGCATGAAGCTCACGACTTGTAATTAATATCTCCCCCTTAATTATAAGTAGGTGATTTTACAAAATACAAAAAATAATTTACATCAAAAATTGAATTGACATGAACTATCATACATCTGTGATTGTGCGATTGCGCTAACTCCTAGACAACTGTGCAGTTTCTGAAATGCATCTCTTGTTAAATATTTTGTAAATATATCTGTGACTTGTTCTTTAGACCTGCAAAATTCTAAACAAATTTCTTTGTTATTCACTAATTCTATGATAAAATCATATATTGTATCAATATGCTTGATTTTCTTGTGAAAGACATGATTCTTTGATAATATGATCTCAGAGTTTTTGCCACAAAATATTGTAGTTGGTTCCTGTTGCAAATATTTTAACATTATTCTCATCCAAACTACTTGACAAGTTGCGCTTGTAGCTGTGACGTACTCAACTTTTGCTAAAGAAAGGGTCACAATGGGTTGCTTCCTTGATGCCCATGACACTATACATGTTCCAAAATGAAATGTGCACCCAATACTTTTTTTTTCATCTATGTTGCATCCACAATCACTGTCAGTGTATCCAATAAGTCTAAAATCTTCTGAAGTAGAATAAAAAATGCCAAAATATTTTGTTCCATTCACATATCTCAGAATTATTTTTCCTTCCTTCCAATGTGATTCTTTTGGAGTTTCCATGAATCTTGAAATCAGGCTCACTCCATACATAATATTAGGCCTTGTTGTTGTCAGATACATAAGACTGCCTATCATTATTTTAAACAATGTGGGATCCACCTTGGACCCTTCATCTTCCTTGCTTAATTTCAATCCTGTTATGACAGGGGTTGGGGTTGCTTAGGAATTTATCATGTTGAATCTTTTCAAAATTTCATGTGCATACTTAGTTTGTGAAATAAGTATATCAACTTTAGACTAGTGAACTTCAATACCCAGAAAATATCTCATAAGCCCCAAATCAGTCATTTCAAATCCATCCTTCATGTCCGACTTAAATTCTTCTCTGCCAAAATAGCCTGTAAAAATCAAATCATCCACATATAAGAAAACAATTAACATATTATCTTGATGATTTGCTTTGATGTAGAGTGTTGGCTCACAATCACTTCTCTTAAATCCATTCTAAGTGAGACAGGAATCTATGCAACTGTGCCAAGCTCTGGGAGCTTGCTTTAACCCATACAACTCCTTATTCAATTTGTATACTTTGTTTTATTGTCCTAGAATCTCATAGCCTTGTGGTTGTTCCACATACACTTCTTCTTTTAAATGTCCATTCAAAAATGTTGAATTCACATCCATTTGATAAATAAGCCATTTGTTTTGCATGGCAATGCATAACACAGTTTTGACTATGTCCATGCACGCAACTGGTGCAAATGTTTCATTGAAATCAATTTTGGATTGTTGTGGAAAACCTATTA
Source organism: Picea engelmannii (assembly GCA_009831015.1). Classification (NCBI taxonomy): domain Eukaryota; kingdom Viridiplantae; phylum Streptophyta; class Pinopsida; order Pinales; family Pinaceae; genus Picea; species Picea engelmannii. The sequence continues at coordinate 545,606 of ML780635.1, read as the reverse complement.
CAACTAATCTTTCCTTGTGCTTTTGCACATTACCTTCTGCATCTTGCTTGGTTTTATAAATCCACTTGACACTTATCACATCCTTGTCTTCAGGTACATCTACCATTTTCCATGTCTGATTATTCTCTATGCATATGATTTCTTCATCCATGGATTTTTCCCATACATCATATTTGACAACTTCTTCAAAGCTTAATGGATCATCTATTTGTGAAAACAGAGAAAAAAATGAAAATGAATTTGTTGTGTCATCATTATAGATGTCGTGCAGACTTCTTGTCTTTCTTGGTAACAAGCTTGCTAATGTTGGATCTGGAGATGTATAACTACTTGGATTTCTTGCTGGAGTTTGTTGCGCTCTTGGTGTGGACTGTACACCTGCAAATTTTACTAGAGTAGTTTGTACTAAGGTTTGTGTCAGTTCCAGGAGTAGAAGGAACTGCGCACTGATTTGTACATGGTGTTTGAACCATTTCTTCTTATGTGTCATCATGTTCAATAAAATCAATAATTTTGACTGCCCTTTTTATGCTTCCATCCCAAGCTTCATTCTCCACAAATTGAACATCACGACTTATTATGACATTCCTTCCAATAGGATCATTCAATTTGCATGCTTTTGTATGCTCAGAGTACCCAACAAATATACATTTATATCCTTTGTTATCTAGATTCTTTCTTAGCTCATCTAGAACATGTGCGTATGTGAAACAACCAAAGACTTTTAAGTGTGCCACATTGTGCTTCATACTTGTCCACGCTTATTGAGGAACTTTGTTTCACACTCTTTTTCAGACATTTGTTCATGATGTACACTACAATTGCTACTACCTTAGCCCAATACTCATTTGAAAAATGTTTGGCTACCAACATATTGCGCGCCATTTCCATGATGGTTCGATTCTTCCTCTCTACGACACCATTCTGTTGTGGTGTATACCATGCATTGAATTGCTTGCAGATGCCATGAACTTTACAAAAGTTTGAAACTCTCTTGAAACATATTCACCACCTCTGTTGATTCTTAGAACCATGATATAGTGACCACTCTACTTCTCCACAAATGATTTAAACTACTAAAAACAACCCAATGCGTCATATTTATGTTTTAGGAAATAAATCCATGTTTTTCTTGAGAAATCATTAATAAATGTCGGAATATAAGTATTTCCTCCTATAGATGGAGTTCACATCGATCCAAAAATATTTGAATGTATTATTTCTAGTGGATTTTTTTCTCTATATGACTTGTCAACTCAAAATGACTCTCTATGTTGCTTTCTAAAGCTACAACCTTGACATATTCTTTCTGGTTTTTCAATCAATGCAAAACCTTTTACCATATCCTTTGTGTGTAGCAACTTCATACCTCCAAATTTTATGTATCCAAATATGAAATACCATATCCAAGAATCATCATGTACTTCATATTGGAATGTTGCTTGCATCTCTGCACCATTGTCTTCTTATTTCTTGAAACTGTGCGCACTAACTTTTCCTTCCTTACAATTGCACACACTTACTTCTTTACTTTTTGTTGTAAATGCAGTGTCAGACTGTGCATCTTTTGCTTCACCAACAACTTGCGTTGTTTTTCTCTTCATGGATGGATTTAATGTCAATGGAAACATTATGCTGTTTGTCATATGAATTATTGCAATAAGTAGATTGCTTGGACATCTGTCCATAATCACACATTGATTATCTTCCATGTAGATTCTGTATCCTTTCTGTAACAACTATCCTGTTCTCATCAAATTATGTTTTAAACCAGAAACATAATATACATTAGGCATAACTTTTTTTTCTCCTTGTTTAGTCAAAATGTTAATACTTCCTTTGCCTAAGATAGTGACTTGGATATCTGTTCCAAGTGTAACTTTAGTTTGGAATGACTTATCCAAACTAGAAAAAAATTATAAATTTCCTATCATGTGATTATTGCAGCCTAAATATAGATACCATGTGTCACATGAACTTTCTTGAGCAACATTGCATTCAACTGGTGAGACTATAGGCATTGCTTCAGTGTGCGCCATAAACATAGGATTGGAGGGACTATTTTCATTGTTTGACTGGTCTTGACCCTGCTTGTTCTAATTATACTGTCTCTTTCTGAAGTCATATGCATAATCTCCATACTTTTTACAATAATGACATTGAATATTTGATTTATCAAATCTCTCATTACTTGGCTAACTGGTATTTGGGTTTTTTCATCTTCCACCAGTATTTCTAGGACTGCTACTGCGTCCACCTCTAGCAGAACTTCTTCCTCTGCCTCTAGAGTTAGCTCTCCCCCTTCCTCTTCCACAACTTATATATGACTGCACGAAGAATGCATTTTCTAATGACACATTTGACCTATTCAATATTTGTTCATGATTAATGAGGGAGGCTTGCAATTCATCTAGGCTAAACTGACTCATATCTTTACTCTCTTCTAGAGTCACAATAAGGGTATCAAATTTAGAAGGAAGACTCCTAAGTACCTTCTCAACAACCTTTCTATCCTCTATGGTTTCTCCATGAGACTTAATCTGATTTATCGGGACAATAACATGGGTATAAAAGGAATGTACTGAATATGTATCATTCATTGACAGAGTTTCAAAATCTCTTCTAAGAATTTGTAGTTTTGAAGTCTTGACTTTGTCCATACCTTGATAAGAAGTTTGTAATATGTCCCATGCTTCCTTGTCTTTCTTTGCCGATGCAACTCTTGGGAGTATGCTTTCATGCATGGATTGATGTATGTAAAACATTTCCTTTCCATTCTTCTTCTTTTGATCTTTCAAAGCATCCTTCTCAGCTTGTGTGAGGGCATTGTACGCTGCCTCATCTGTTGGTTCCACATAGCCATTCTCGATTATCTTCCATAAATATTGACCCCGAAATAATGCCTTCATGGTCAAGGAACATAACTCATAAATTTTTCTTGTAAAGGTGGGAGGTTGCATATTTGAAGTAGAAGCCATATTTCACCTTATAATAGAGCTTCTTCTCTTGAAGCTTACTTTGATAAAAATTTGTCTAATAAAACCTGCTTTGATAAACCCATTCTAATAAATTTACTTTGATACCAGATCTCGAATCTACAACGTGCAGACGAAATCTACAAAACACATTTGCAAATACTGCGTGCTACAAAACTTCGTTGTTGAACTCTCATGATTTACTGCACAGTTCTTAGACTACACAAAATGTTGTGCGCTATGATGATAACACTTAATAAAATATTTCTTGATGATGTGATACTCTCAGCACATAAACTATGAACTTAAGCTTGTGTTTAAAGAGAGAGATGATGTTTTCAGAATATTTGAACACTACAAATCTCATAAATACATCAATATCCATATAACTAAATATATTAAGAACTTCAGTGATACGTGCGGTTACAAAATACAATACTGTGTCGATATCGACTCCAAAAACTTCTACAAACTTTTACAAAACCATAGCTTGTGATCTCAAACTTCTTCAACTCCTTACAGATGTTGTTGCTTGCTAACTATCAACTTTGTTCTCTCTGCATATCGAATTCCTACATACTCAAACATATATAGATAAGAAAAAGACTTCTTGTAGAAGTAAAACCGACTAAAAAAATTAAGATGACAATAAATTTCGATCGATTCTCATCTGCATAACAGAGTTCGAGAAATATAAAAATAGGCTCATTAAATAAACTCCTACTAACACTTATCTTTTCCCTGTCTGACATATTGACATCTCTACTTTCCATGACAGATAGAGTTTGCATAAGCATGAAGCTCACAACTTGTAATTAATATCTCCAACAACTTTCCCTTGGCACACAAAATCGCCATCCAAAATGTTATTCTCCACTTCTTATACATGGCAATTCGGCTAATCCATGTATACATATTAATCCTGCTAATCTGGCACCTTAATGACTAACCCGCAGATTTTGTAGATTTTGAGTTGCAAGAAGGTTAAGGGATTAATTTTAGCCTTTAATTTGGTGGACACCACTAAAAATATTCTCCTTTCATTAAATAGCATCCATACAATACATATTTCTTATTAAAAGATTGATTAATGTATACACCTTTCAATAGGTATACACCTTTTGGCGTAACTACTATGTTTTTTCGTCATGTTTCCTTTACTAAGGTGGGAAGAAAAATGGATTTGGTGGTAGGTATTGTAGGAATTTCAAAATGAAACAAATAGTTAAATCTGATCATTTTGACAATTTAGTTACTCATTTTCACAGTTTCAAGGAAGAATATTTATGGTCATTGAAATTTTTTAACATAAATTCCATTCTATTTAACCAAATGAGTAAATCACCCTTTAACCAACAATTTCTCATCAAATTCCATCCATCATGTATTCAATGAATAGGTTAAACCCAATCTATACATGTGTTCATTCCTCATAAGAAGAGACAAATCCAGGTAATATCATCGTTGTATCGCAAAAAAGCATGGAACGTTTGAGAAGGGAGGGAAGAGAAATGACTGACTTGAATGAAAAAAAAGATATTAAGGTCCTGTTGTATGGATCAAGTCATATGGAAATGGTATGGAAACTGAAGTATATGATTCGGGGGGCAGCAGAAGAAGTGGTAGTGTTCACCTTGCGTATCTAGGGTTTGGACGAATATACCTTGTATGGGGTCATTTTCAGAGGCAATTATACCCTAGGAAGGGTGGAATATAGAAGGGTACCTCATTTTATAGCCTAAATGCATTGATATCTATTATACCTCGACATATTGGTGCCCACAATTCTTTTTTTTTTATGGGAACACATGGGTTTCACCAGTTCATGTCACACATGATGTACTTAATTACCCTTTGAACTTGCCAAAGTGTTTCAGCATGTTATATTTGTGATTTTGGAATATCAACCTTTTAAGAATCGATATTTCCATATGATAAAGGTCTAAACGTTTTAAGTTTTAATATAATTTTTGGCAATTATAATTGGAATCCATAATTATTAACCAAATCTTAATTTTACATTGTTCAAATCATGTTTTTGAATACATGAATCCATTGAGTGTCTTAAAAAACCCTAGGTACCATCAATATATAATATATACTCCAAAATTTCCGATTACATGATTATTACCTGATTAATAAAAATCAAGTACCATTTTTACATGATTATTAGTAAAGACATCTTATCCTTTTTTAGGATAAAGCATGATTTATGAAATTTTTTTATAAAAAGTTCAAGATTCTTTAATATGTTTTAAAAAAATAATTTAAAAAATGGAATAGGTCAAGTGTCAATGCATATTATTTTATCTGAATTAGATCCTCCAAAAACCTCTTGTAAATTTGTAATAAGAATGTAATTGTTTTTGGTTTTTTTTTCTTTATTGTAAAGTAGAGAAATTATCTTTGGAAGTTGAAATGAACCATTGTGATGGTTGGCTTTCCAAAGGAAACCCATTAAAAATGAAGGTTTTAGTGAATAAGGACATTAACAAGGGAGATACAAGGAAAACCTAGGAGGGCACTAGTAGAAATAAGAGTTCAAAGACGACAACATCCTTGAAGATTAGTGGATGAAGAGGACAATGACCTTGTCCACAATAAGTGAAGGTGGTCTTTGAGCCATGGCCATCTTCAATTTTGTATTGTCAATGAGTAACAATACACAAAATTTGTTTATAGATCACCCCTATGTAATTATCTCCTAAGCCTAGTAAAATCCCCATTAAATGTTGAAACATGTGTGTCCATTGTGAGCATTATTGTGGTATAAGTGTTTCAATGTTGTGGCTCTATATCAATATCTAGTTCTTGCATGATTTCTATGAATGCATCACACGCTATAGAAAACAAATTGATTAAATCAATTCCCAATCCATGTTGGCTCATCTTCCACAGTAAATTCATTTTCCATTAATCTTGCTCAATTCAAAGTTTATTTTGTGGTGAAAAATGAACCATATGGAGGTCCATGATATGGCATGGCCTTCAATTATTCAAAGTGTTTTGTTTGCATAGATTTTATGTTGTCCGAATGTCCTGGTTCAATGATTTGAGGGCGGTCTGGTGTATTACTAGCTATAGCACCCACCACACACCTAGTATATTCCATATTCATTCATCTTGGATTTCCACATTACAAATGTGAGAGGCACTTCTACCATAGATTATCAAATGATTTTCATTGATTTTTGGTAGGTTTAATACTAACCATTCATTGGGTTTCATACACCTTGAGTGGCCTACAAGGCTTTATGATCAGTTTCTGAAACTTTGAAATTCACTTTACATGCATGGTATACCAATAAAAATTTCCTTTAACACATTGATTGTTGTAGAGTAGGTTGGTGTAAAAATAAACTTGGCTTACATTATACTCATTTATATGTCTTATATATATATATATATATATATATATATAT